>VHZZ01000246.1:147751-165172 GCA_009801015.1 Silene noctiflora
CACTACCATAGTACCAGTGGATACCACTGGGTGCGAATATCAAATGTTTGCTTAATGCTTTTAATGTAAGTTAGAGCGTAACTAATTACAAGTGCTATTTTCGTTACAAACGTCCACCGAGAAGGCCCGGGGGAAATACTTGATACGAAGGAAACAAACTTTAGGGAAATATGTTTAATTGATCTAATAAGTTCTTAAATACAAACAATACCATAACGATTAAAAAAAACAAACATATACATTTCATGTAAAATATAACAGCTGCAATAGATTCAACCAAAAGATTCTCCAACTGCTGAAGAGCTCCATGGCTGCTACAATCTCTTATACAATCTCCATCTTCATCCCCCCAAAACAACAGCAGATTTATACTTCCTCATTACTGTCAGATGATCCTCAGAAAATCACATTACAAATTGATTACAATCTAAACACTTGAAATATGGCTTTCTAGGATTGTTAACTGATCCAGAAATCTTAATAATTGCATTTCTCCCACACTGTGAACACCTTTGATTCTTAAATTCAAAACCCTCTAACGGTGATTTGTGAGAAAAAGATGAAGACGACATTTAACAATAAAAGGAAAGAGAGAAAAGACAACTACACAATGACAGAAGGCAAGGAAATTAGATATCAATTAATAACTTACTTAAAAAGAAGGGCGGGAAATTTTGGCGGCAAAAATGAGCAATTGAGAACGGAAATTTGGGAAAGTAAAAAGGTCCACTAAAATAAAAGGAAGCAAAAAAAATACTTAAACTACAGAAACATATATTATACAATCCGTTTGAAAACTTTTGAACGAAAACATTGTTTTGAAAGAATTATGAAAACTGGTAAAAAAAACTAAAAAAAATCAAAATAAGCAAGACTCCGAAGCAAACTACAAATCAACGTAACAGTATACCGCGACCGTTATGTCGCGGTGGCCCAACTAGTACAACAAAACACGTGAAAACTAAATGGTGAACGTGCTTGAATATATGATTGAATCATGTTTTAGAAACGCTTTTCTTAAAAAAGTATTTTACACATAGAATTCTTCATTATATTTTGTATAACACAACTTTTTAAAGGTGAGAGGTTGAAATTTGTCAACAGCTCGAACACCATACCGCTCTATAAAAAAAATAAAATTCTAGTGTAGATGTGAGATGGACATATTGGCATATTGCTTGAGATGGATAGAAACTTAGACCATATTTATCCGTTGTTCCTGCAACTCTACTTAGACCTAGTTTTACATTAAAATAATAATATATATACTACTTAACCTAGTTACAAGACCTAGTTCATAATTTTGTTACTTTATCAAGCCCTACCTAAATTTAGTTCCTAGTTTTTTTAACATCACTATGTTTTATCAACAAATCTATCTTAAGACGGAACAAGTACGTACCACTTTTGTATATAAAAATGCATAGGAAAAAACAATATATTTATCTTATATTCACAAGTGATATGATATTTAACCCGTCCTAAGTTTAAGATGGATATAACCATCTTAAATGTAAATTTGTGATGTTTTATTTTTGTTTTACAAGTAGTTGTTAAAATAAATAAAATTAAATTGAGCTCAAAATATTTTTAACCCTCCCCTATACCTTTTCCACGTGTGATTTTTCCATTAGCAATGCATTTGAGTTTTCAAATTTCAATCATTTGTGTGTGTGGTGTGAACTAGCGTTCCCAAATCTTGTCTGGACGTTCCAGATTGGAACTATTGGAACGCAAAATGGTGGAACTGGGCAACATTTTGTATTTTATTTCCTTTTATATTTTATTTGTTATTTTGTCATTATTTAAGACCCGGACGGCCGGACCTATCAATAAACATAGTCTTGAAGCCGAGGTGTTATATTTAAAGACGATTTATTGTACCAAAAAAAATAAAAAAATTTAAAGACGATTTAGATGTGCGGGTTAAGGTAAAAAAGAATAGTCAAATAGTTGACCATCTGGGCCTCTTGTTAGGGAAAAGTCCACTTTAATTTGCAGTCAAGACTTATTGGACTGAAATGTAAATCTCTAACAGAGTTTTTGATTCACACAATAAAGGTATGGGGTAACTGTTTGTTTCACAAATATAAGAGTTTCATACTCATACCTCAAACCCATGAGTTCTCATACCTAAGGAGGGGGGTGTGTATGAGATTGATACCCATGAGTATCAAATTATAATGAACAAATATATGAAAACAAAAATATGACATATTGTAAATCCATTTTTTTTATATACTTATTTCGTTAAATAATTATTTTCATGATTTTATAATATTGAAAATTATTATTTCAAATATTTTATTTTATGCATTTTAACTGAGTTTTAAACCCATACCACCCAAAATTGAAACAAACACAAGGTATGAGGAATCAAGTTCCAAACCCATACCACCCGGGTATGATTCCTGATTCTAAACCCATACCCGTACACGAAACAAACGCCCCCTAAGTTATGTTATTCATATTCATCTATTCATCTGACACGGGTTTTTGAGGTGAGCTCAAGCTATATTACTCACTTATCTTAAAATATATTAATACTCCATTCAACCCATTTTTATTATCTCATTTTTTCTAAAATTTATCCCACTTTTATTGTTCCCTTACATAAATTTAGTATAATAAATTAGTAAACTACAGCTAATACCCCTAATATTTTAACTTCCACTCACCCTATCAAAATTGTATTTCACTCTTGTTCTTAATAAAAGGGGTAGAGTAGTAATATTATCTTATTAAGTTAAATCCTTTTCAGAAAAGGAAAGTAGGACGATAAAGTCGAATGAAGGGAGTATTTTATTTGATTTAAAAATTAAAGATAATAAATAAAATAATGATTTAATTGGTCTCGAGTTGAGTTCGAGTCTAATCCAAACCGATTTCGAGCTTTAGGCCATGTTATTTTGGACTGAAACAGATCTGATCTGAAATAAACTGAACTTATATGATCTGAACTGAACTGAACTTATAGGATCTGAACTGAAACTGAACTTATAGGACCTGAACTGAACTTATTGGATTTGAACTGAACTGAACTTATAGGATCTGAACTAAACTTACACGATCCGTTAAATTAATTAATTTAATTAAATTAATAATAATAATAATATTATTATTATTATTATTATTATTATTATTATTATTATTATTGTTTTTTTATTAGGTAAGGAAACCTTGTTATTATTGTTGTTATTGTTATTGTTTTTTTATTGTTATTGCTATTACTATTACTATTACTATTATTATTTTTCTTTTGTTATTATTGTTTTTTTTATTACGTAGGGAAACCTTGTTATTATTGTTGTTATTGTTATTGTTATTGTTATTGTTTTTATTGTTATTACTATTATTATTGTTGTTGCTGTTGCACAAAATTTTATTGAGATAAAAAAAAAAATTATAAGAAATTAGTGGGCAGATAACATTTTTCCGCTTTATATAAATTGGGTTGTTCATACCTTATACTACGATTACATTACGATAAAAAATAATGAGATGAGTGATAATTTTGTTTTTAAAAATATAACGTATATATGTATTGAATAATTAATGTCAAATATTTTTGCATCGATTTGTAAAAATAATATTCGTGTATAAGTTTTCTGAACTGAATTTATATGATCTGAACTTATAGGATCTGAATTGAACTGAACTTAACTTATAGGATCTGAACTGAACTGATCTGAACTTATAGGATATGAACTGAACTGAACCTATATGATCTGGACTGAACTGAACTTATAGGATATGAAGTAAACTTAAGTTCAAAAGAACAGGGCCTTAATCTTTTATAAGCTTGAAAAATTCCAAACCAATTCCAAAGTCAAGCTAAAATTTCCGAGTCAATTTCAAACACACCCGAACCCGAGCTCAAATCGGCTCAAACCGCTTTGGAAATAAAAAACGCTCACATATGAATATATGATGGTATCCCAAACCCACTAAAACCCTTTCACCTCCCCCTCTCTCACGACTCCTCCGACCATCCAGACGCGGCCAGACGCCGCCGGCTGTCCGACTACCGCATCCTAACCGTCGTCTTCCTCCGTGACCTGAGCTCAAATCTCATAGTTTGGTAATTAATGGCTCTATTGTGTCGAATCAAAGAGACGAAATCAATCAATTTATTCAATAATTTCAGAAGATTTTACTCTCAGATTCATGCTCCTCGATTATCAATCAATCAATCATCTGTAAAACCGATTTCAGATTATTATCATTATATTCGATCCGCGCATTCGCCGAAAAATCTAGGTTTTTTCGATTCTAGGGTTCGATTCTTCGCTGCACCAGCTCAGGTTATTTCCGCGATTCAGTTTCGGTTGGTTTTCATTGTAATGTAGTTGTTTATTTAGTTAGTTTGATTTTGTTTGGGATTGTGAATTGGAATTTGAGTTGTGTTTTTGGATGAATTGATTGTAGTTTCTTAAGAAGGAGGAAGTGAAAGAGGTGAAGCGGACTCGGCTTAATGAGGAGATTGAGGCGGAAGTCGTTCGGCTGGTTACTGATGAAGGTAGCTAAAAATTTGATCTTTGTGTTGAAAATTTAAGCTCGTATTGTAATCATGAATTGATTGTTACTGTTTTTGTTGGTAGTCGAAGAATTTTGATGGTATACTGTTTTGATAGGTTATGGAATAGAAGTTAATCGTAACCATGCTCGTTTCGTATCATGTGGGGAATTAGGACTTTATTATAACTTTAGCATTGATTTAATTTCTTACTTTCTAAGAATGCTTAGGACAATTGCAAGTCTATTATTTCGAAAAGTAATAAACTGAAATGTATGTCACTACATCTTAATCTAAAGAGTATTTCATATTAGTGAAATAGAGAGAATTCGCTTTTAGTCACGAAAAGCCTAACTAAATGGTTTTAAAAACGAGTCTCTTCCGTTAATTAGTGATGCAAGTCTCCAATTCTATCTTTTTCGGAAGATTGTCACATTTTTAAGGGGCGCTGTAGCTTAAAAACTGCGGAGTCGAAGTAAAACAGAGCAGTTGATCTTGTTTAAGACCGTCTTAACTTAAGACATCTCACAAACTTTTTGTATTTCCACCACAGTTTTATTCGGGTGTGATAAATAAGAACTGGTGAACAGAGTAATTTGAGAAGCAACCACAATAAGGAAGATTTAACAAGAAAGAAATGGATTCCTAATTACAAGCAATGGGTTGAGCGCTGAACTATGTGTGTCTGAAACAACAGTTTTGTTACTCATTTAGTTGTGAGTCTTCTTTCTGATTATTATTCAGAAAGAAATACCGGTTTATGTTTCATTGCTTCTGTTTCAAAAGTTTTGACTGATCTTATTGTGTTCGGCTTATCCAAAAAATTTTTAGCTACCAAGTCGTTTGATGGATGCTGTAGTCTGAATGAATACCTGCAAGATGGTCGGCTAATGAAGTCAAGAGGCCCACTTTAAAATGTCAAGTAGAGGCCGTAAACGGTAATATACAAAATTATATAATATTGAGTATATTAGTTAAATGAAATACTCATTCTCTTAAAGCAAAAACCCGAAAAGATCCTCAACATTTGTTCTTCGATGTCATCCAAGAGTCTTCTTTTAACCCAACAGAATGATGATAAATGGAAAAACAATTGATTTCCATTCTCTGACGTCATCCTTCCACCATTTTGATTGGTATAATATATACGTTTTGATGATACATTGATACCTCATAGAGTCATAGTCAATATGGTTCTTTAATGAGGATTCTTTGTAATAGATGGAAAATACCCATACGTCGCAAAATTGTTGTGATGTGTTTCGTAAATTGGCAAGGAGTTTGCATTTATATGGTGACCATGTTTTTAATTGCATTTAAATGGAAGGATGTCCACAGAGATGGGTCTCTTATTTCTGGTCATGTGAAATTGGTTACACACTTACGCTCCTCTTAGCATTAGGGCGTTATGCTTGTTATCTTTCTGAGTTAATTCTCGTACGAATTTTTTGTAGTTGAAACAAGTTTGTGCAGCCATTTGTCTGCATTTTATAGCCAGTTGAGGCTATGTCCTTAAATTTCTGCGGTCTCTAGCTAAATGTCAATAAGTAAGTGGTAGTAATATGTAAGAGAAAAAATGAAACAATAAGTATAGGAAGGGTATTTGTGGGTCAGGAGTAGAAGCAGTTGAGCAGTCGTGACTCGTGGCATTAGGATGCTGAATTGCTTTTGATTAGTTTACAAACGGATCTTTTTGATGTTCAGTTTCTTATTGCTTGTGCATGTGTGCAGGTCATACTGTTATTTCAAGATGGGAAGCACTAAAACGCGCAAAAGAACTCAAGCTTGATTTAGTTGAGGTAGTTTTGTTCTTTGCTCTTTGTACATCGGGGATTAAGGAGGTCTTGACATATTGATCAGGGCGAGGGTATTGGGTATAGAAGGTTAAAGATTATCTACTTCCCCTCTCCTCTCGTAGTAACTTTTGTTCCTAATTATGCGATAAAACTTAAAAGTTGTATTGCTTGTTTTTGTAGAGAACGGTGTTCGGCTGAATTACATTTATTTTGTTATGGCTGTGCAATTTCATTGTCACTTCCTGTATTCTAATATAAAGAACCGATACTCATTTACGCATGTAATGATACGATTTTCGCTTATGTTCATTAAATGGCTGTAGTGCAACAGAATATTTCTAATTCCCCTGTCATTAGGTCACAATAGTTTTCGAGCAACACAATTGCCAGATGTAGCAGTCGTCTTGGCATATAGTGTTGCCCTTATTCTAGTATTTTCACAGGGCTGTAATTTTTGTAAGAGATTTTCTACCGTGCACCCCTATATTTTCCTTTAGTCCTTGGTTTTTAAGAAACATCTAATAAACCCTTGAATTATACGATTAGTTCCAAATATACCCAAAATATCAAATTCAGGATTTTTAAGGCTCAAATTTGTGTCATAGAATTCTGTCTATTGATTAGCAACTACCACATATTTAGGATGGGGAATAAGCTGAAAGTCTAAAATCTATTTAACACAGCATTTAGAAGAGCAAAATGTGAGCATTTAGGTTACTCTGAAGGACTTCTCATTAAGTTTAGGGTACCTTGTATGATTTTGGAAAACTGAGGGTATATCTTAGAATTCGAAAAAACACTGGTGTACATCGTAAAAAAAACCTTTTTTTGTTAAATATATGTGATTTTATGCAACTCAATCTTTTTGCTCGTATTTCCATAGGGCTAAGATTTTTGGTTAGTACTCCATTTAAGGTTGTTCTTTTCATTTATTTTATCACTATTTTGCGCTTTTGTGCTAGTTATGTTCTGGATAAGTTTGTTGTCAGTTGTTGGTCTATGTAACTGACTCTTGTTGGATATACCAAATTTCTATAACCTTCACTTTTCATTGCGTAGATTAACAGGAATGCAAAACCTCCTGTTTGTAAAATTATGGATTATACCAAAGAAAAGTACAAGCAACAAGTTAAGGGGAAGGAGTTAGCTAAGAGCAAGGTGAGTGCTTGTTTGTTGTGATTGTGCTGTGTTGACTTATCTTATTCTTCTTTACTATAAAGCGCGGTCTACTTTCTGTGATGTTATGTGTTTATTTTTATTTGTTCAATGGTATTTTCGTTAGGTCAAGTATTGTGCACTCTCTTGATTTCCTTCTAAAAAATGATAGTCCCGCCAAATTGTGATAGTATCAATGTATCTTAAGTTTTTCAAGTTATAGTCCGTACTTCATACCTTAGTAATAATTTACACAGTTAAGTACGTCTTTAATAAGGGTATTGGTACGGCTATTTCTTTGAGGTTTAGGTGTTGGGGAGGATATAGCTTGTATAGGACATTGTCAATCTCGGCAATGTTTATAAGTGTTGGCCTCCATCATAGATGGCTTGTACTAAAGTTATATGATGGTATGGAGTAATATAGGCATGTAAGATGAGACTGCTATCTTTTATTTCAAGTCGTCTAAATGATTACTCCCTCCTATTATTTGTCTTCTCCCATTTTGTCTGGGCACAACTCTTTAAGAAAAAGAGTAAACAATTGATATGTACCTTGTAATGGAAGATACTGTTGAAAAGTCGACAAATTCAACACTCAGAGGGAAGTGGGAAGAACACCTTGAAAATTTCTATCAAGGGAAGTGGGATGAATAATATGAATAGGAGGGAGTATATGTTAGAACTCTGTATGGTTCATCATTCAGTGCCTTTGTGTTTCTTGCTATTGTGATTTATGAGATAAAGAATGAAAACTTAAACATGAGATAGCTCCAATCCATCAAACCTTGCTTTCATGTATTATCTTTTGCCTCGAAAGCTGACATAATTGGAAGGCAGAGAGCATCATTTTTCTTAGAAGTTAGAACCCTCACTAGTACTTGGCCACAAAGCTTGCATTTTTGCACAAGATAAGACAAGGGTGCAAATCTCCGTCTGGGTCAAATCTCTTCTAGAAATAAGACTCCTCTTCTCTGACAAGTCTTCCAACGTAGAGCATGTAGGATGGTTAGAAGTATGGAGTTTGTGAATATGTCATTTCATTTGGACCCTCAATTGGAAGGCATATGGTTTGTCTTGAATCTGAACATAAGTGGTCACATTTGTGCGTCATTAACTGCAAGTGACTGTCTTTGAGAAATAACTGGTTTTTTAGAGTCTTACTGGATACAGTCTGTTCACCCTGTTACATTGTTTGGGTTATTAACCGTGTCGAAACTAATTGTAGATAACGAGTCTTCTATTGTTTGTCTTGAAAAATCTGGATATAGGTGGTCACCTTTGAGGGTCACAAGACTCACGACTCACAAGTCTATCATTGACTGTGATTGAATTAGCTAGTTTTCAGAGTTTTACATGAAAAAGATATTTCACCTTGTTACTTTGTCTGCTTTTATCCTTGTCACAGCAGTTATTTTGATACCAAGACTTCTATGGGTCTTTATATTTTATCTATTTTGTGCAGGCTGCAATGACCCTAAAGAGTGCTACCAAAGAAGTCCGTTTTTCTGCTAAGGCCGTAAGTTGTTGTGCTTGCAGATGTTATTTTCTTACCATGATTCATGATGTGCTGTCTGCCCTAGCAATTATTCCTTCTATCCAATTTATATATATGTCCAATTTATATTATCAGTCTCTAACTTGAATAGTCAACCTTGATCGCTATTTTCCTCACAATACACATAGTAACTACGAGTACTCTTAAAGAGATTATATGAAAATATTTATTTTGATAAATCAAGTATGACGAATTTGACGAACTTTACATATATTTGAAGAGGTTAAAGTTGATCATCAGAACCAGAAGATGCCTATGTCAATGAGATGGAGTTGGTATCTAGATGTAAATTCCGCTTGTGACTTTTACCTCTCAATATCACAAGAAAGGTGGTCTTTTTTTACAGTCCTTGTTCCAGTGCCACCTACTCACCAGTCACCTGTAACAGCTGTTAGTTAAATTTTGTAGATGCGTCTTGTAATTGTCTGTGTTAGTGTTGTCTTTTTTCGTTTGGGATATTTATTTTCAAGTGGTTCAAGCATTTTACTAATCTTATGAGGTCTACTTAGCGATGGTTTCTAATTTCTTTCTCCAGGAAATCAAGGATGTCAAGACAAAAGTAGACAGTGTTAAGAGATTGATGGATCGCGGATATCGTGTAAAGGTACTTTTAGCTGTTCCCATATTTTTAACTGGTAACTGTCAGCTGATTGTTTAAATTGGAGTGTCTTTAAGCGATATATACATTTGCCTCCTTAATTTTACTCTTTTCAAGTAAGATGCGTGCTCAGTTATACGGTAGACTTTTCCGAATGATTTCATATTAACTCGATTTTTATAGTTGTATCCAGGGAGTGATTTTCTTCTACAAATGCTCTTTTTTCATAAAAAAGAATTCCAAATTTTAGCTGTATACTCAGGGTAACTTTACCTCTAGAACTTTGGCGAGGCCCTTAGTCCATGTGTAAATGTTGTACTCAATTCGTACTCAATCATGTAGTTCAATTTATTGCTCATAATCTCATACTCATCAAAACTCCTTACTGTTTGTTTGGATGGAGAGATTTGTAGGGAAATGGTGGGGGAATTTTTATTTGTTTGGTTGGCAAAATGGAGTTGTGGGGGGGGAGGCTATGGAGAGGGCGCAAATGGATCCCTTCATTAGTTCATTTCCCTCTTTTAAGGAGAATTAAAATCCTCCAATTAGGAAGGATTTAGAGGGAAAAGTCGAAAACTCTCTCGCTCCCCTCAACGTGAGAAAGATTTGCAAGGAGCATTCACTTGCTCCATCCCCCTGCCCTCCCCCCCTCCTCTTTCTGTGTTCAATTTATCCTAATATTATATGTGGGGCCCATAGTGAAGTATCAGACGGACTTGCAGTAAAGTCTGTCTTCTTCTAGAGTGGGAACTTGGATAGGACAGGTTTGCTGAAAATTTTCAGTGATCTTCAGTTTCCTCTTTTTACCTTTTTTTTTTCTGAAAAGTTTTTATTTATTTTGCTTCAGAAGTCACAAGTGCAACCAAACTTCTAGGATATAGCAGGACACTAATTCCTTTTTTCGTCTTGATTCTAATCCAGTGTACTGCCGTGGCTACTGCTGATGCACGGGATCTAAGTGGAGTACTTTCACAAGTAACTGCCTTGGTATAGATCTTGGACAATCTTCACTCTTCATTAACCCTTGCAATGATCTTTTTCTTATTTTTTGGGTTTACACGATGGCATGATACAGATTGAGGATGTTGGCTTTGTGGAATCTGGGCCACAGATAGATGAAAAACAGGGATATATTATTGTTAGGCATTTCAAATTTGGCTTACCTAAGAAAGGCAAGAAGTCTTCCACGGTTTCTTCCAAGGTTTTAAGCCCTACTAACTCAAAAGTCGAATCACCCTCTGATAGTCCTGTTGAGTCGGGAGATTATCACGATGACGTGGACCTTGATAATGAAGTTAAGGATCCCTTACAATATCAACAAGGGATATCACCATCAAGAAGCAATAATGCGATGGGGACTCCTAAATCCCAATCACCCAACTCCCGTCCTAATGTGACACCGGCCTCACAATATCAACAAGGGATATCACCATCAAGAAGCAATGATGTGATGGGGACTTCTAAATCGCAATCTTCCAACTTCCCTCCTAATGTGACACCGGCCCCACAACCTCAAAATCGGTATGCTAAAAAAGTAACGAATAATGCTCCGCCCATGAGGACTCCTCACTCTCAAGAGTTTCCACCTGGGGGACAAGCTGGAAGTGAAGGTTCTTCCTCTAGAAACTCAGGGATACCACCATCAAGAAGCAATGATGTGATGGGGACTTCTAAATCGCAATCACCCAACTTCCCTCCTAATGTGACTCCGGCCCCACAACTGCAAAATCGGTATGCTAAAAAAGTACCGAATAATGCTCCGCCCGTGAGGACTCCTCACTTTCAAGTGGTTCCACCTGTGATCCCCAGACAAGCTGGAAGTGAAGGTGCTTCCTCTAGAAACTCGGGGCCTCTTCAAAATGCGAATTCTCAATATCGTGGTGAGATTCCAAACGGAGCAAGACAAAATGGTAATAACTTCTCTCCCCTTATTGGAAACCCTACCAGAGAATTTACCTTCAGGGGTAATACGAACCCTCCTAAGTTTAACTCTGATGGTGGTGCCGCTGGTGATAACAAGAAATTTGGAATATTCAGTGGCAAAAAATGAGTGCCAGGAAGAAATGGTTAGGATGAGGTGAAAATCTCAGTGATACTCTCGTTCACATTAGAGGTGAAATCAGACCAACCCACATTTTTCATTTATTTCTAATTCAGTTAGCAGCCGAAGATCGGATGAGACTTATTCAACGAAGCGGAGCAAGCTGTGGGATAAAATTATGGGATTTTATAACCCAACTCTTTTCCTTGTTAAATGGCATCCTTTTTGTATCAGTAGGGATTGTGTGATTCAATTAGCATAAAAATACTTGTCAGTGAATAAACATTATCCTCTCTCGGGTCGTTACGATTGCCTTCTATTTTTGGAAATGTACATTGATTCTTTGCACAATGCAGAAATTTTCTGTGGACAAGTGTTCTTAAACAGCGATTGAAGGTTGTTGCCGAGACTTTGTTGGTTATACTTTTTTCTTAGATTTTTGGCCCTAAGATGGTGTGTTAATTCCAAAAGGAATTTGGTTTCGTTTACCATATTTCTGCGGTAAACATGCATGACAAACAACAATGATTTTCACGAGTCGATCTTGTAATAATTTTACGGTGAGACCGCTTAAATAATACTCCTTTTAAGTCTCTCATTTGTTCCCTCATTCCTATTCCATTTAAGTCACCTTTTATTCCCTCTTTCTTTTTTCGGACTACTTTGTGTCTTTGTGTTGTCCAAAATCAATTGCATGTGGACTCGTGTGTTATCTACCGTTCGAATTCATTTCTTTAATTCTTGCCCCCAAAAGAAATGGAAACAAATGAGAGACTTGGAGGCAGTAGGTTTTTTCTTGGACCATTTATTCATGAACAATGCGACACCTAAGACAAAAGCTTAGAACCTTCTGACACAAGGGACTAAAAAAACGATTTTTTTAAAGTATACTCGTGTAGTTATGTCCTTAATTAGATTCTTAATGCGTCATCCACATTGAAGAGGGGGTATACATTAGAAAAGTAAAAAAAAGATAGATCTTACTAACAAATGTGCAGTGAGTTGAATTCGTTCCTTACCATTAATTATTTTTTATGTACCTTTCAATAAAATTATGCTAAATTTATAATTTTTTTTTATGAAGAACGAGGGTAGAAGACACATATAATTAGTCAATTACTAATGAAATATGTAATGCATTTGAGCAAAATTGGAGTCTTAATATGCTTAATTTTAATTATTTTTTGTAAACAAAGGTAACTCCCACTTCGGATATGCTAGTTATCTTATAATGAAATTCTCTTACTTGAAAGTTGCTAAAATAAACCGAATACATAAACCTTTACAAAAAATTTTTTTACCCTACTATTTCATACGGAGTATTATATAAACTAAATTCTAGTATAAAAAAAGCGTACTAGAAAAAAGCGATATGATTCATTTTAACTATTTTTACAAAATACTTTTGTAAGGTCGTTTTACCAATTATTTAGTAGTCCGATTTAACCGATCAAAACTTTTTAATCAACTGTTTACCTCTTCAAAGAGCACCCGCCACGACGAAATTAACCATTTTTCGTATTTTGTAAGACAACGGAGAAAGGCGCCCACCTATTTTAGTACTTGCAATTGAAGAACCCTAAAACCACCAGTTCCCCTCTTTTTTCCCTCTTTTATCAAATCACAAATATTTCGTTCCTCAATCGTCACTTCGATTTCTTCATCCTTTTCAATTTAATCAGGTAATTGTTTCTCATCCTTTCTAACTACATTCAATTTCCTCAAATTTTGCACATCTTCAATGTACCAAATGTAATTTGGATTATTTAATTTACATGATTTGATGATCTAATTCGCAGCTATTTTTTTTGTTTCGCGCTTTTTTGTCTCTTTTGTTTTGATTTCTATGAATTAAAAATTGAGATTAATTTTTTTTATTATCGACATTGAAGTGTTCTAACTGTTGAAATTGAAATTACTTGACAAACTTGGGTTTGGTTTAGCCTAGTGGTTAAGAGTTAAGACGGAGTTTTTATGTGCAAATTTAAATTGTTCACAGGTTTCAAATCCCGTCTCCCTGT
Organism: Silene noctiflora; assembly: GCA_009801015.1. NCBI lineage: Eukaryota > Viridiplantae > Streptophyta > Magnoliopsida > Caryophyllales > Caryophyllaceae > Silene > Silene noctiflora. The sequence continues at coordinate 161,436 of VHZZ01000246.1, forward strand.
TATTGAAATTCCCATGTGACTCATTTGACAAAATAAGAACAGCGAAGTTATAATGTTCTTCTTTTTGGTTGTAGTATATTGATTCCGGTTAATTATGTTAGGCAAGTTACAGTTGAGCTTAGAGTGTGATTCTTCTGTTATTCTCGAATTCTAGTAAGAGTTTTTCTCGATGTTTTGTCTTGTGTTTCTGTATTTAATCAATGAAACTGGGTTTGTATACTATAAGCTTTGTTTAAAGAGTTCTATTCTAGAAGCTACTTCGCAAAATTGGAGCCTGATAAACGGTTTTGACTCTCGACATTGTGACCATATACTACAACAACATTGTGTTAGTGTCTCAAGGACTCTCACAATGGCGGGTTAAGGGGGATCATATGTAGTGATGTATGCAGCCTTAACCTATTTTAATAACATAGATTACTATGTTTTTCGAACGACCCAAAATGAAAAGTGCGTCGAAAATTGCATAGACTCACGGGTAGTTCACAAATTATGACCATATAATTTTTGCATTATCTGTAAAGTTTGAATTTGTTCATTTTAGCTTGTCCTGGAATTGATTTTGCAGTTGAGAGATGTCGGATTACCAGGAAGATGTTGATAACTACAGCTCAGTTCCTCAATCAGAGGAATTTGACAACAAAGGAAGTGAAGACTATAGTGACTCCAAATCTCGGGTATGGAAGTTTGAATTCTAGCTGTTACTTATCTCAAATCCTTTAAATTTAAAGAATCCTGTTCTCATGCCATCTAGTTTGTCTTTTTGTTATCGTAGACATGGTTGTGCGGTACCTGTCACAAATGTTGCTGTAAATAAGCTTGCTTGTAAGAACATTATAAAACACGGCAACCCCTTCTTTAATATCTTGTGAGAATGTAAAGATCTTGGCTTTTGTTCGCGAGTCTTTTATTAGTGAATTTATGTATCTTATTCCTCATATGCTTAAGTATCTGGTTGTGGACAGCGTGACTCTGGTGATCATGAGAAATATTCTTCGAGAAGTAGAGAAAGGGACCGAGAGAAGGGACGGGACAGAGATAGGGAAAGAGACAATGACAGGGACAAGGAAAAAGATAGAGATAAAGATAGGGATAGGGATCGGGAGAGAGGCAAAGAAAGGAGTCGTGATAGAGATCGTGATCGTCATAGAGATCGGCATAGGGATAGGAGTGATCGTCACAGAGATAGAGAGGATGATAATGACCACCACAGAGGTAGAAGCCGAGACCATGACAGGTAAGAAACTGTCAACTCTCTCTTAATCAGTGTTTTGAGTAATGTGCTGAGTTTAAGTCAATATCTAGTATGTACACACCATATTTCACCAATTCCTTTTTATTGTCGTCTGTAGTCTGTCGGCTGGGGGGTAAAAGCCTCAAAACTTTGTTACGATTTGATGATGTATTAGTGATTTTTTTTTATTCAAATCGACTCCTTGAAACTTTTTAAGCATCTTCCCCCCTGTGGGCTATGTGCAAACTCGCTGGCTTGAGAAAGGTAGGCGAAGACGTTAAAGTCCCAATTTTTGTGCAGTAATAAATGGCATTTAGATACCTAATTGGGGTTGTGGTGTAATCAGTAAGGAGTCCTAACAGTCAGTTTCCCACTTGTCGCAAGAAAGGATGCTTCATTTGATTTGAGATCACTGTTTCATCTATGATTTTTACCCATTTCACTGCATGTTGGTGGGGCAATTATATAAGATGCAATGAGGTTGTTAACTAGTGGTAGGGTATATATGTTGTTGACATGGTATATAAACCCATTTCACAGATCTGGTATTTTGCCTTCATCATTGGAAGTCAATTGTGTTGCACTGTTGTTTGATGCCACTAATTTTGACTGTTACATGTTGTAGACGCAGAGACTCTGACCGTGATAGAGATGATAGACGTAGACGCTCATCCCGTTCAAGGGGAATGTCCGAGCATAGATCAAGGTCGCGATCTCGGTCTCGCTCCAAAAGGTTTGTTGATTTTTTTTGTCCTCTAGTATAGCTTTATGCATTAAGGTTATTTCTTTATTTCTTGTTTGTCCGATGAGGACTAAATATATACGTAGTGTATATTATTGATAAGTTAGAAATTATTTTTTTTGTTAAGACTGTATTTTGAACAGATAAGATAACGTGCTATTGACTAGAATTGTCGCGTTCTCCACAAAATTTCTTTTTCTGTTTGTTATCGGGGAAAGCTTGAGTATTAGGCAAAATATTGCTTGTTAAAGACTGGTATCTAATGCCATTTTGAATTGGTTTTGTTTTTCTCATATACAGCAAAAGGGTAAGCGGGTTTGACATGGCACCTCCTGCTTCTGCAATGTTGGCTACTGCAGCAGGTATTTTTGTTTGTCTGCGTATTCTCTTGACCCCCTCACTTCTCTACATTTACCATCTTTATTGTTTATCTACATTGGGTGGGAATGTGGGATGAAGTGATCTTTCCTGTGGGAGAGTTACTTATTTATAGTCAAGTTTTGTAATCTCAGTTTGGTAAGGTATTATCTTTTGTAGCTATGAAGCTATTGTATATATACATGCATATTTATGTATATATCCGCCTTACTTTTTATTTGCTATTTTACCTGGTGAAATAATTCCGGAACTGAAAGATGGTGGTTTGTTCTTGTGTTTGTTGTTTGTGTTTCTTTGTGTCTTGTTTTTTTGCATAAGAAGGCAATGTTGGGTCTATTTCCCCACTCTGCTGACATTGGGCGTGAGCTGACTTCTCTAGCTTATATATTCAACGAGGCATCAATGGGCCACTTCGTCTTCAACCGGCAACTATTGCCTGTTTTGGTAGTCTTGCAATTTCCTCCGGCACTTGAATCTGATGTATTATCCTCTCATCTCTTCATGATAAATGTGATTACCGTACACAAAGCAAAAAGCGCTTGTTATTAAGGATATGGTTTCATTTTAAACGGTATTTACTAATAACTAGGGATTCAACATTATCTGGAGTCTATAAAAAACGTTTTAGTTATGTATTTCACATCTACCTAGTTCACTCTTTGTCTTGTTCTCTAAGATGTTACTTGTATAGCCATGGCAAGTCAGATCACTGGAACAGCTCAACCACCTACTGGATTCTTCACTCCCAACATGTTACCGATGGCCGCTGGACAAGTATTTCCTTCTTGCCATCCTCAATTTCACATACTTTTTAGTAGATGCATTTTATTATTTAGCTTCTAATTTGATTCACATGTTGCAGCTGGGATCTATTCCTATTATGCCTGTGCAGGCCATGACTCAGCAGGTTAGTTGAGTGGATCTTCCTTCTTTTTTTTCCCTTCCACTCTAATTATCCCTTATTCTTAATATGAGCTTTTCTCCTTGTCAGGCAACAAGGCATGCTCGGCGAGTTTATGTTGGAGGGCTCCCTCCTAGTGCTAATGAACAGGTTTTTGTTGCCAGCTCATTAAATATACACTGTCTGTGGAGTCCTGATTAGTTTTTTCTCTATTGTAGTGAACCTTCTATTGGTGACTGAAGGTTTAGTAGTTCCATTCTGTTTGATGAAGTATATTTTAGTATCTTGTTTGATAGGTGATGTCATACTCCCTCCCTTTGTCTTCTTCAGTTGTGGCCATGCGAATTACAGGGAATCGAGTTGTAGTAATGTAGTATGGCCAGTTCCCGCTCCTGTAACACTTTTTAGCCGCCTAGTTTTTCAGCTCTTCTGTCATCCATGTTGGTAGATTTTTAAGTGGATTTTGTGCACTCTTTTTTTTT
>VHZZ01000246.1:165539-183567 GCA_009801015.1 Silene noctiflora
TTTGCTTTTGTGGAGATGAGGTCTGTGGAGGAAGCTAGCAATGCCATGGCATTAGATGGTATTATATTAGAGGTATGTCACATGGTCATTGACAATGGCTGATTTACTTTCACAGTTTCAAATCATTGGAATTTTTTTACAGTCGTTTACTATGTTTCATCTTCAAATTGCCTTGTGAAAATTGTTAAATCTGGCAATTAATGTAAAAAAGAATTCATGACTGGTAATAAGTCCTTTCATTTTGGTAGTAGCTGTGCTTTTTTTTCGACCTCCTTGCATAATTTCTTTATTTGGCTTGTAAATGACATATTCTTAATTTGATCTCTTTGTTTTGTTTGTTTGTTAGGGGAGGAGGGTAGCTTGTATATTTAAGACAATTATATTCGTCAGAAAAGTTTATTCAAAAGGAGGTTTACTTGGCAGTTGCAATCAAGAGAAGTGGTTTGCTGTACTTGGAAAATCTTATGATTCCGGCATTTAGCGATACCTCTAGAAATTGATAAAATAACCTGTCTGATATGTTTGAAAGGAAAAGAAAGTCACTGACTGCAACTGCTTGGCATCTGGCAAACGGGCAATGACCTTCTCACATTCCCTCTTGACTTTGTGCCCAATAAACATTACAACCACTTTTATTTATTTTATGAAGAATACTGTCACTGGCTCACTGGTATAGGAAATGTTTAGATTTATTACATCATTTACCCTAATAGTTCAGTACATCTGTATTATGGCGTTTACACCTTATTTTGGGAATTTAGATTCTGACATCTTTATCAATGTATGAAGTCACCGGTGCTGTTATGATGTAATGCCTATCCATATCATTCAAGGTCGCTTTTTTAAATGTTGCCCTTATGCAGGGTACACCTGTCAAGGTGAGAAGGCCTAGTGACTACAATCCTTCGCTTGCTGCAACTCTAGGTCCCAGTCAACCAAGCCCTAATTTGAACCTTGCTGCTGTTGGCCTATCACCCGGCTCAGCAGGTGGACTTGAGGGCCCCGACCGTATATTTGTTGGTGGGCTGCCATATTACTTCACTGAATCGCAGATTCGAGAGTTACTGGAGTCCTTCGGACCTCTTCGGGGATTTGATCTTGTGAAGGACCGAGAAACTGGGAACTCCAAAGGCTATGCCTTTTGTGTTTATTCAGAGCCATCCGTCACAGATGTAGCCTGTGCAGCTTTGAATGGAATTAAAATGGGTGATAAAACGCTTACTGTTAGGCGCGCTAATCAGGGAACAGTGCAACCTAAGCCTGAACAAGAGATTGTTCTGCAGCATGCACAACAGCAAATTTTGTTACAGGTATGCAAAGTTTCTTTAATTCTTTTGTGTACATTCCAGGGCGATTTAGAATGATCAGAAGCTTATAAATCGGTCAGACTTTTGGGGATTATATTGATTTTATAATGTAGAACATATCCAGAGTTTTCGAGTCATAGTTCATAATAGTAACAAATAACAACGAATTCGTTATTGTGTAGCTTTGTGTACCATGCCATATGTTGAGATTTTGAACCAATAGTTTTTTTTTTTACTTGGAGAAGTGAGATCCTTGCTTGGGAGATAAGGCCATAATATAATGGGGAACGAGCCAACCCTATTACTCCTAGTGAGATCTTAATCCTGATTTCCTGGGTGAATAATGCCTGGAGACGACTTGCCTTCAATTCATTTAAAGATATGTGCCGAACGCCTGACGCTGTCATCTATTACATAATCAACATCAGTCTGATTGGGCAGAGAGATAAAAATACTTCTATCCAACCTCCATTTTCCAATCTAACTTTTAGTGAATTACATAACTAAGTTTATGTCGTAGAATTTGCGCTGCGTGCACTTGCAGTTGTACTCCACAGTCTTAACAATTTTTTTATATGGTTCAATACTGATAAACCTGCGAGATCCTTTAAGCTTTCAATGTCATAGTCCAGGGGATGATTGTCTTCCTTGCTATTACCTGTGACAAATTATAGACTCTGCATGATCACAAACTTCAATCACAAGTCAAGTATTACTCTACTAGTTGGGTGTGGAGATATAGGCGAGGAAGTCGCACTGTGGTGAAGTTAATATTTTATCTAATTTATCATATTGGATCTCTAGTAGTGGTTTGTGTGCCTTGCCACCCATAGCTATCTTCACCTTCTTTTTTCGGCAGTGCTCTATTTCCAGATTTACGGGTATAGGATTCTGCTCCAAAACTCATCACACGTAGTGGAGCGTACTGGGATTATATGATTGCAGAGTGTCTTAAGCCCTTGTCTTTTCACTACATTGTTGTCTTCTGCGTTCCTCTTGTTGGTGGCTTTGTTTCTTGATTTGTGCTTCTGCAATAAAACTCAATATAATCCTAGAATCGTACGCTCGTAGCCTTAACTCAGGTTATCAACATGTTTTATTATAAGAAAACTGTGGTTTTGCTTACTGATGTTTTTTCCGTAATTTGCAGAAACTGATGTTTCAACCTGGAGCGCTGCCCACCAAGGTTGTGTGCTTAACTCAAGTGGTTACCGCAGACGATCTTAAAGATGATGAGGAATATCAAGATATTATGGTTGACATGAAAGAAGAAGGTGAAAAATTTGGTGAGTATCTTTAATCTTCAACACCCTGCCCCTCTCTGAATTTTCTTCAGTCAGCTGTACTTAATTGTTTTATTATCTGAATCCTTGTTTATTTTTCTTAGGATCATTGGTGAATGTTGTCATCCCTCGACCAGGTCCAAATGGAGAACTTGCACCTGGAGTTGGAAAGTTTTGTAATTATACAATGGCGCAGTGCTTTATTGTTCCCCTTTTCTGGTTTTTGCTTATTTTTGTAAAATGAGTCGGCATCAATCAGCCATACTGAACTCACTACCAGTCTACCAYTTGATTTTACAAAGTACTCTATTTAGTTACTCTCGAMGTATATATACAGTATAATATATAAAACGTTTTACGAGTATGGGTTTATTCTAACTCTCTTCKTTATCCTTAATTACTTTTAAATCAGGTGTTTTTGGAGTATGCGGACACAGATGGTTCATCCAAAGCTCGATCAGGAATGAATGGAAGGAGATTTGGTGGGAATGAAGTTGTAGCTGTGTTCTATCCTGAAAATAAATTTGCAGACGCTGATTACAGTGGCTAAAGCAAAGACTCCACGTCTCCAGTCTCCACCCGTTACCCACCATTGTACTATTGCACTAGCTTGGCCTTCAATATGGCCTATATCGACAATGTAGAATCATAGGTATAGTTTTTCTATGAAAGTTGTGTAACATTTGAGCTACATACATAAGAATGTTGTCTGCAATTTTTTGTTATATCTCCAATTACCCGAGTTAAGTAATGCGGAGTATTTGTTTTCTCCGATAGTCTTAAGTTGTATTAGTACGGAATATTAATTTTGTATTCGATCAATTGAGAACATTGGTACTTGGTGGTGTGTATAGTTTATTTTTGGGTGCATAATATAGTCTCACCTCGCGAGACAAGGTGCGTTAGACATGGGTTGTTTGTCGAAATCGGCACCGTAATTCTCTCACGTTGTTGCAACTAATTTTGAAAGCATACAACGCTATTTGTGTTCTTGGGATATTCCGTTTCTGTATGTTCCGACTAATAGTTTATGCATTACTTTGTTATATATATATATATATATATATATATATATATATATATATATATATATATATATATATATATATATATATATTGTATAGATTTGATCCAGGACTTTTTATTTATTTATATAAAAGCCGATTCTAAAGCAAACACAATAATCGACAGGAATATCGAAATACAAACTTGTGGCCTTAAATACAGACGGACAAAATACCTGTATTTTACCTTCTTGTGAGTGTTGCGAGTTTGCGACTTCTCCTAGACGGAAAAAGTAGTTTGAAAATACGAAGTACTAGCGTTTTTTTTTTTTTTTGTAAAACACGTCTTGTTAAATGTCAACTTTTATTTTTCTTAGTGACAAATATTCGATTATATTTGATTGGTAAGAGTTTTCGTCAGACCATTTTACTAATTCTATTGGTGATATTTTTTTTTTACGTGAACAGACAATCACTTTGTCATATCTCTTTTACTTATCGAATTCTACTCATATTTTCATAAGAGATAGCGTCCGTGAATATTTTACGAGAATATTTCATTTAAATATTACGGATTAGTACTTATATATTAACATAATTATACACAACCACTATTATTATGGGTTACAACAAATTAGAAATTTTATTGTACTTAATATAATTAATTAATTAATGAATGAATTAATTAAGTTAGGAAAGCATAACTTGAGCTTGCAAACACGCCTACCTTACCTCTTGCTTATCTTAAAACATTCTTTCTCCCTCTCATTATCCATAGTAGGCAAACACCATTACTTTCCTTCTACAACATAATTTACACATCCTATATTCTTATTTTTTAATACAATAAAATACAATTTTTACAAACTCATTGACTCTCTTTTTAAATAACTAGCTCCACATATAATATTACATTTTCATATTGTTGCACCATAACATCCCACCCACATTCTCCTAAATCATTATTTCTATTTTCCAAATTAGTTATCATGCATGAGTCACGACAAATATAAGTTCGCGAATATTTTAACCTCTTGCTAATTTTATAAAACTCCAATTTATATAGATGGTTAGATACACCGTGGAGATAATTTTCTTATGCATTTATGTTGGTCAGTTGAAAATCAGACCTTCATTGTAAAAAATAAATTTCAAAAATTCAATCGGTTATTTATAAATTTAAATTTACGTGAGATAATTATGTCCGTATTGGAAATTTAACATCAAAAAATCTAATTATTTATATTTTCACCAAGATTAAATCAACAAAACACATAAGCAAATTCCATAATTCTTTCATTTGTCCTTTGATTTTCTTCAAACAAGCTTCTTCTCATTTCCTAATCATAATTCAATTTTTCATTATTAACAACTTTCTTTTTCTACAAAACTTCATATTGTATAAATATTTGAACAAACCCAAAAAAAAATTGAACCAATTGAATCAAAATCAAGAACCATTCATTTCAACTTACTAATTTGATCAATCCCTTTTTAGCTTATTTATTTCCATTTTCAAACCCATCAAAAGAAAACAAAAATAATCATCTTTCCCAGTTTTTCAGGTAAATTCTATGTTAATTAATTAATTAATTAATTCATCCATTTATTTATATATATATTGATTTATCATTTATGATTAATGATTCATGATTGTTTTGGTAATTATGATAAAGTTGATAAAGTTTAGTGCTTGAATAATGTTTGGACATTTTTTGAAATGTTTGATTGTTTGTTGCATTATGATGGTTGAATTTGATTGTGTTTGCCAATATTTTTTAGCTTGATATTTGAAATGATGGTATAAAGATTGGATCTTTATGAGCTGATTTGATTTAGGATTGTGTGGAAAAAAGGTTGGATGGTAATGAGTGAAATAATAAATTAGATGTTTTGGGATGATTGTTTCATAATTCATGCTGGAAATGATATGTTGTTGGCAATATTCATAATTTGTTGGCAATAAATTTAGATGTTTTGGGATGATTGTAAGTTACCCTTCAGCTGATTGAAGAGCTTTGGTTTGAGCTGAGTTTCACAATGATTATATAGCCATTGACTCGATCATTTGTTTTAAACATCGAAGAATGGGTATCTCGATAATGGTTTACATCGTATATGGGCGTGCATTTGGGGGAGGTTTAGGGGAGGGACGGGATCGTTATGCAGACATGGTTAGAAAAATCTGACATAGGGTGTTTTCCTGAAAAATGCACATGCTTCTGGCTTTAAAATGAATTGTCCGAGTGTCCAAACCATTTCCAAATGTTGAGTGTCGGACATGAGTACACGGGATAATATGAAGAGTCGGAGTAATGCAGGCCTCGCGGGACATGAGGGTTGTCAAATGTCCGAGCCCATAGTAGGGGTTTATTTACTTGTTTGAAGGACATTTTATAGCTTTGTGGTTAATGAGAATTTGAACTGTAAAGTTTGGTGTAGGCCATTTTTATCGGAAGTTGAAAGCTTTCTTAGTCATTATCACGACTCTTGTAGCACTGTTTTAACTTTTACAAAAATTCGATAATGAAATGGTAAAGGAAATAATGCTTGTCTTTCTGTGATATTTTTAGTTTTGTTTGCTTTGAGTCCGTACTTAGCAGTTTTATTGTGTTGTCTGCAGATTCTTTAGATGGAAACTGATCAACAGAATAGTTTAAATTCTTGTGACGGCACCATTAACGTTGGTGGAATTCCTTCCGTGAGTGGGGATGTTAGTATGGAGGGCAGTTTGGATTCTGTAGATAAAGAACATTGTCTATTAAACCCTAAAATAGATAATCATATATATAGACAGGATGTAGTGAGACGCAATGATGGGAGTCTGATTGGGGTTGTGACTGAAGTTGCTGGTGATTCAGATTCAGATTCAGAATCAGAGAGTGGTATTACCGATGACGACGATGATAATAATGATGATGACGATAATGATTCGCCATACACGGATGAAGATAAGGGGGAAGAGGAAGGAAATGGAGAAAGGATGAAGGGGGAGGTAAAGAATGACAATGTTGACAATGAAGGAGATGATAAGGACGAAAAAGGGGAGGCCAGTGAAAGCAGTGATGACAATGAAAGAGGTCCTCTTATTGCAGATCATGTTCGAGTGCTATGGATGGACGATTCTGAGACCTCTCATCATCGAAATGAATTAACAGTTGTAGATAGAGGTTTCTTACATGGCGACTATGTCGCCTCTGCCCTTGATCCTACTGGGCAAGTAGGTCTTGTGGTGGATGTTAGTATGACTGTTGATTTATTAGCCCCTGATGGTTCCATCGTCAAGGATGTTTCTTCCAGAGAAGTGAAACGAGTCAGGGATATAACTGTCGGTGACTATGTTGTCTCTGGTCCTTGGTTAGGTAGGGTTGATGATGTTCTTGATAATGTGACTGTATTATTTGATGATGGTTCTATCTGTAAAATTCAAGGGGCTGAGCCGTTACGGCTCAGACCAATTGCAAAGAATTTGCTTGAAGATGGTCACTGCCCTTATCATCCTGGTCAACGTGTTAAGGCAAGTTCCTCCTCGGTTTTCAGAAATGGTCAGTGGCTATCAGGAAGGTGGAAAGCAAACCAGGCCAACCGGCGGCAAGAAGGTACTGTCATAAAGGTCACAGTTGGGTCTGTATATGTTCACTGGATAGCTTCTGCTGGGTATGGGCCTGACTCTTCGATTTCCCCAGCTGAAGAGCAGAGTCCTAAGAATTTAAAATTGTTATCTTGTTTTAGTCATGCTAATTGGCAACTTGGTGACTGGTGTTTTCTTCCATCGTTCACACCGTCTTTGTCCATTCCTTTGGATAAAAGTTTATCCAAGTTGCAACTTCATGAACCAGACGCTGTTCACGTGGAGGATACTTTAGAGGAGGTCAAACCAAAGGAATCAAATCAGCTTGCTGAATCTATTGATCTTGATGCTGTGGGCACATCAGGTAGCGTTGATGGAAATGAGCTAAGCAATGTATCGCCAAAATCAAGTTCATGTAGTTCATTTCCTATTTCAAATAACAATATTCAGGGAACTTGGCATATTCAGCGCAAAAAACACCGAAAAGTTGTAGTTAAAAGGGAGAAGAAACCAGGGAAAAAGGAACAGACTTTTGAAAGAGCTCTTTTGATAGTCAACAGTCACACAAAAGTAGATGTGGCGTGGCAAGATGGCACCTTAGAGCAGGGATTGGACTCCACATCATTGATATCTATTGAAAGCCCCGGTGATCATGACTTTGTGGCTGAACAATATGTGATAGAGAAAGCAGCAGATGAGGAGGAAGAGGCCTCAGAAATCAGACGAGTGGGTGTTATTCGAGGTGTTGATGCAAAGGAGAAGACGGCATGTGTAAATTGGTTAAAGCAGGTTGCTAAACCAGAAGATCCTCGTGAATTTGAGAAAGAGGAAATTGTTAGTGTTTATGAACTCGAAGGGCACCCTGATTACGATTATTGTTACGGGGATGTAGTTGTTCGCTTGTCCCCGGTTGTTAGCACATTGGAAATGGTATGTTCTGACTCTGGAGTTAAGCATATGAAGGCTAATGTTACAGATGATGCTAAGGAAAACTCTGTAATAGATTGTAATGCTGAAGAAGGTTCATTGGGTAAGAAAGCTACTAGTGAATTCCCCGACTTGTCCTGGGTTGGAAATATTACCGGCCTCAAAAATGGTGATATTGAAGTAACATGGGCAGATGGAATGGTTTCAACGGTATTTGACTCGACCCTGTTACTTTTCACTCTTACTTGTTTTGTTAGAATTTCTGGATAGATAAATCATGCTACTGTGTGACTAATCAAATGCTTCTGATTCATGACTGACGTTGTCTATTGGCTTGGTCTCAGGTTGGTCCACAAGCAGTTTATGTTGTTGGCCGAGATGATGATGAATCAATTGTTGGTGGGAGTGATATCGGCGACGCTGCTAGTTGGGAGACTCTTGAGGATGATGAAATGGATGTCACTGATGACGCAGAGAAGGTTCTAGTTCCCTTTTAATCTGCAGTCACTTGTTTGTGGTTTATCTCACTCACTACTGAAGTTCTCCCAATAGTCACCGCTTTTTTTTTTTTTTTTTTTTTTTTTTTTTTTTGTTACTCCGAACTATTTATTCTTTTTATTATTCCTTAAATCAGCTCATATTAATCGACGACAAACTCTTTTGGCCATCAGTCCTGGTTTGTCTTTGCTGTGCAGTAAAAGGCCAAGGGATGTATGTAAGAAAGAGAGGAAAGTAAAGAGATAAAAAGGGGAGAGGGGATATATGTTATATGGCTTATGAACTCCACTACCCATACTTCGAGTCTTTGATGCAGCATTATTATCAAGTAACTTCACCATGTATAGTTAGTGCATGACCTATGGTAGACCAAAGAGAATGATTGCGTAAAAAATTTTGATGGCAGAAACCACTCAATGCGTTACTATGTGATAAGTAATTGTAGACAATATTTTTTTAATATGTATCTTCAATTTCAAAAGTCTTTTGTTTCCACTGGAGCCAGTGACTCACTATTGAAATATGACGAGTACAACAAAGTCACGCAGTAAATAATCTGCACTTCTTGTATGTTTGTAATTTATGGCGGCTTAACAAAAGGAATGTCTGGATCATGAAATGGTTTTTTCAGTCCGTGTTACGAGTTACAGCTATATTTCTAACTCATCTGCTGGTCTCTGTCTATTGTTCTTGAGCCTTAATTCTTATTGTCATATGGTTTTAGGAACAGAATCCCGATGGCACCGACAACAACCCTGAGGCCGGAAACGAAACAGCAGTCTCAGAAAATAATTCAGGCAGTAATGGCCCTCTAGGTTTTGCCTTTGAATTTATTAGAATGGCTTCTGGAATATTCTCTCGCGGACGCAACCATGAGAATTCCGAATCCTCTGGAGAAAATGAACTGCAAGTAGAGGAGGAAATCTATATTTCTGATGGAAGAGCTTCTAGCAATGTTTCTGACACTCAAGTTCCTAGTGTTACTGATGATGGTGCTGGTCATACAAGCTCAGACATGGGTGTATTAGATAAAGATGAAGCTACGAGCAATATGAGGCCTAATGAGTTAGAAATTGAGGCCCTTTCTGGTGGTAACCTTTGCCACTTTAAGCGATTTGACACCGCCAAGGACCCATCTGACCATTTCTTCTTAGGCGCGAACACACCGGTATGGCTTGTTCACTCTTAATCTTATCTTTATGCACTATTGACTAGAGCTTTTTGAAGTTCTTATATTCTCCAAGTTCAATCCTATAGCGTGTTATGGAGTAGCTTTATTGGTGGAACGGAACCCATAATGGCAGTTTGATTTTGACGGATTTTGAAATTATGGTCTTAAGAATCGTCCCTTTATGTCTTTACTAGCTCGCTTAGCTGACATAGTTACATGTGCAAAGTGTGGATTGTTGATAGCTCTTCTTGATCCCCTTTTCGTCTTTCAAAGTTCACAGTATATATGACATCTTGCTGTGGGTTATAGTATTAAAAACATCATCCAGACTCTTACATATTTCATCTCGATAATGCTTTCAGGGTAATAATGAAAGAAAGTGGCTCAAGAAAGTTCAGCGAGATTGGAGCATTCTACAAAACAACCTTCCAGGTAACAATCTGTCTCAGGCGCTCATCTTAATGAAATTTACTGACTTTAATGGACGAATAACTCTCCACTTTTGCCTATTAGATGGAATATATGTACGCGTGTATGAGGATCGGATGGATCTCCTAAGAGCAGTAATTGTCGGCGCTTACGGAACACCATATCAAGATGGCCTTTTCTTCTTTGATTTCCAAATGCCTCCAGATTATCCCGATGTGCCTCCAGTGAGTATAGATTCAAATAGAAAAAACTATGAATTTCACACAAATTTGTGTCGTAAAATGACTTGGAAGTGTCCATTTTTTTTGTAGTCGGCGCATTATCATTCTGGTGGGTGGCGTATAAACCCTAATTTGTACGAGGAAGGAAAGGTTTGTCTTAGTCTACTAAACACTTGGACAGGAAGAGGGAATGAAGTGTGGGATTCCAAATCGTCCAGCATCCTTCAAGTTTTGGTTTCACTGCAAGGTTTAGTTTTGAACTCGAGGCCATATTTTAATGAAGCTGGATACGATAAGCAGATTGGGACAGCCGAAGGCGAGAAAAACTCCTTGTCCTACAATGAGAACACTTTCTTGCTAAATTGCAAGACAATAATGTATCTTATGCGGAAGCCTCCAAAGGTAATTAAGATACTTTTCTTTGCTTAACTACCCTTGTTTATTACTCTCTCCCTCCCGTCTTTTGTTTATGTTTGCTTTTGGCACAAAGATCGAGGAAAAATGAGGGAACCACTTTTAGTTATTGTTAGGATTGCAAGTGGACCAAAACCATGAGCATAAGCTTTGAATGAGACACCCTAAAATGGAATAGGTAAACAAAAGACCGGGACGGAGGGAGCATAAGCTTTGTGCATAGGCATCATTCATCTTGATATTTGTTGGACCTATTAGTTCTGTTTGTAGCAGGCTTATATACACATAATTATAGACTTGTCAATCAAAAAATGATCCAACCAACAAACCAACCTGGCGCGTTTGACAAGCCTAATAACTACCCTAGACTCGAATGCAATGAGTAAGGATAGTCGAATGTATGCAACTTTTCCTCTTTGTTGTGTTCACGAATGACTCCGAATGAAAATTGTGTCATGGACAAAAAATACATTGTCCATTTGCAGAAGTAATATATCTGTTTGAAATTTAAGCATGTTCATGTTTGAATTGGTATCTGCCGCATTTTTATCGGAACAACCTAGATCAAACTGCAACGACGGATTCAGAGATCGTCTCAAACCAATATTTAATGCCATGAGCGTAATGTGCTTTGAATTATCCAGGACTTTGAAGATCTAGTAAGAGAACACTTCAAGCAGCGAGGCTATTACATCCTCAAGGCCTGTGATGCATACATGAAAGGTTATCTGATAGGCACTCTAGCAAAGGATGCTTTAGTGACCGATACAAGTGAAGCAAATGCCACTTCTGCCGGTTTTAAATTAATGCTAGCCAAGATTGTTCCCAAGCTTATCTCGAGTTTGACCAATGTTGGAGCCGATTGTCAAGAGTTCAAACACCTCCACGAATCGTAATTTGATTAAATGAAGTCAGCAATCACTGTTTAACCCCCAAAAAAGGTTAGCATTCTTTACTCCAGCGAAAACTCAAAAAAGTTGGCTTGTAGCCCTGAAGATAAAAATTAGCAAAATGTGCAGGAGTGAATATTCTAACTTTGCTTACAACATACTTTGATTCTTTTGTACGCTAATCGCGATGGATTTTGCTCGACTTTGGCCGGGAGTGACGAAGCCCGTAAGAAAACATCCTGATTATTTTTTTTTGGGGTGAACCCCATTTTATTTGTACATGAACTTGTAGAAGAAGCCGGCGAGACATAACTGTATTTGTGTGTTTACCATTGAAATTTGCTTAAATCCCAAGAAAAAAAGGGTTCCACAGAGAAAGAGTTGACAATGTAGCCTCTCAATGTTGTAATTTCAGCATACTGTATCTTCAAAGAAAAGAATAATTAAGTTGAGCTTTGTTTCAACTTTCGGACTATCATACATTTCAGTTATGTAGCGTATTTCTCGTTAATCTAAGTCCGTCCTTTAATGCAGTTCTCGACGCAATTTATAGAGAGGAAAGGTTGTGTACATTTGACACACAAGGGTAATGAGGTTATTGCTGTTAAAAATCTCACATAAAAAGTAAAATAAAACTAATGGAAAGACCATTTGTGTTTGCTTCGTGTCTCCAAATTACATTGTGTAAAACGGATCCATTTGTACTACAGTAAAATATTATTATGATCCATTTGTCTTGGTGTTTCATCTAAAGAAAAAGAAAGAGTAACATTGTACTTCATATTTGTATTTTATTTCCCAGTCGAAACAAAATTGTTTCGAGTTAATAATGGGTCGTGTTTTAGAACGGTCGATACATTACTAAATAATGTCAACAATTAGTCTTCTCGATCTGGAGAGTAACTGTTCGACTGGAATTATCTACCATAGATACCTTCCGAGTGTGGTCACGCATTTCCAGTTCATTACTCCTCGAGTGGCCCTGAGATATTGAATAACCCTGACAAGGGGTGGACAATTCCTATCGCACTATTCCCTTCGACTAGCCACAACTCATCATAACCCAAAATAAGCCCATTTGACCCCATTTACGAAGGTCGTAGGAACATAAATCAAAGTTACTCTGAAACTGTGCCACCTTAGGCGAACAGTCTTTAGTCTAAGAATCGACTCAATCGAATACATTGCCATCCCCCCCCCCCCCCCCCTCACTCTCCTGTAACATCTTTCTTAAAAAAAAACGATTTTAAAAAATAAATAAATAAACAAACCAAACATAAATAGACGGTTTTTCAAAAAAAAAAAAAAAAAAATGACGACAATGTAGTCATACAAATCATAATTTAGTTTACTTAATTTTCAATTAAAACGGTTTTAACCATGTCGACTAATGACGGTAACAACGATCAAGCTTGCCCAATTTCTCTTCTTTTTGGGCCCAATTTCTCTTCTTTTTCCGGGGACTAATGAAACATTTTTATTGCATAAAATGGAGCTCAACACCTCTAACTAATTTTACACAAATCTTAACATCGAAACACTTTCAAAACAAAACCGACACATCTAAGAAGCTTAATAATTGGAGTTGCAACAACAACAAAAAAAAAAAAACACCTTGTGAAACTATAACAAAACAATGTTTCGAATTTTCGATTACAACAATGCCAAATAAATAAAAGATATAACGGTTGGAGAACGTCCAACCCGTTCTCATCCTCTTGAGTTCCCTGAAATCCCTCCGAGCGCATGCAACACCTTCCTCGTATCAATTGATCCCTCTCTTTGGTATTGGTATAAACTGGGCCGATATTCTCTTAATTATCATCAAGAAGAAGCTATAACGGTTGGAGAACCTCCAACCCGTTTTAACCAAGTCTTGGCAATTATTACAGTTGAGCAAGCAATGAAATTTACCCTCTTGATGATCCGTAGATCTCTGAACGAAACAATCCACATGATCTATACTTGTGTCTTTTGTAGGGAATAAATCTCTTTAGAAGAATCATAAAGGGTTTCTACGCTATCAAGTCGAAACTGCTAACTAAAGTTTGCTATGTAACAAAACAGATAAAGGCCAATACTAGAATTCCCATTTCTAATCTGTTTATCAGTTCGCAATGAAAGATATTCCCTACTATGAAAAGAAAGTAGAATAGAGTCCCACCATCTATTAGAACTTCCACCAAAAGGATACCGGTTTGGTGTAATGTATGACACCCATTTTCCACATCAACACTCGGAAGTGCAACAGTCTAAGTCAAGTGTGCGAAAAACACCATAACATTTGCTAAAGCACAGGACTTCTATATTTCAGTGCATTACAGGGTCATGCATCTCAACTTGTTTTACACTGTATAAGGTAAAAATCTAAAAGACTAGAGGGATCATATTAGGATAGAAAGATGAGACTTTCCTACTCCAGAATCAGGAAATGGATGAACAGCGATCAGGGGAGTAACTAACAATACCACAATAGGAGGGGAGCCCTAGCAAAAAAGCTCATAAATCAAAAGAGCTCAGATGGTGAATAATAACTTCATACGTCAATTTCTGCCTAACTTCTAATGCAAGCATAACTATAATCTCTATGATTTAGTGCTCTCCAGAAGAAGTTTGTTAACAATTATCTCGCTTGATGTGTCATGAAGGGCGTAGAGATCGGCATACAATCATATGTCTCTATATAAACTAATTTTGCAAAAGAGCCCCAATGTTCCAAGGTTCAAAAGGCTGCAACTCATAGCTATAACCTTGTCCAAAGCATAATCTAACAAAGAACTGTCTCCTTATCACATCCTGAACCCCCACCTCCCTTTACCCACTATTCCACTGATCACATACATTGTTGTGATATGTCAGCTACCAGCTGATAAAATTATGTAAGTTTTGTATCAATATGTGGTTCAAACTCCGTCCGCATAAGAAAAAACGAATCACATTCATGGCTTCACACCCTTACTAGAGTCTCATAATCCTCGTTGTGAGTACTGAAAAACAATAGGCCCTAGGTGAACGTGTGAGATACCGAAGTCATGGGTGTAATTTTTCTCTTCACGACACTCTCTGTCAAGCTTGTATCTTGCGCAGTATAGAAATGACCGCAAGTCATGATTTTGGCTGGCCATAATGCAACAGCACCACAGACACCTAGAGCATGAAAACAGTACTCAATATTTTCTTTCAAAGCTAAAACTCTGTGGAGCAGCTTATTCTTAACTTGGCAACAGGATAACCCATGATTTTTCTAGCAAAATTACCTCCTCAATTCCTCATAACTCTCCACCAACCTAAACAAAGCCTGAACAAAATAGAATCCTCCTCCAACCCAATTGCCAAACCCAATCCAATCTTCAAATACGTCAAACTATGCGGGGGAAACTTTGAATTATCGGAAAATTGGATTGGATCCAAGAGCATGAGTAGTTTAGCAATGAGCCCAAGTCATGATTTTTCTAGCTAAATTACCTCCCTCATAAGTCATAACTATTCATCAACCTAATCAAAGTCTCCCCAGAAAGTCTTATAACCAGAACTATGTTACTCTGACTCATTAAAAGCGTCAAACATCACATGAAATTGTGTTGGGAGTGTCGGATATAGTAATATTCTGTGAGGTTATCGAAGTGTCATGTTGTGTAGTGTTGGAGACCCAACATGTGACAAGAAATGAAATGTCGGAGTACAATACACCAGTTCAAAATACAATCCTCCAACCCTACCAATTCCAGTCCGATTTTCACATATGGCAAAATATTTAGAGGGAAACTTCGAAATATGGGACGATTGGATTGGTTGCGAAGGAGTACGCACCACAAAACAATTGTATTATCGCACAAAAGTATACCTTCATCAAAGCAATGTTCTCATATAGAATCCCCAATCTAAAATTAGCTACAAAAGCACATCGTAATCAACAAAAACATTACATCAATGCCATTAAAACACTTGATGAGCTAATGACAATCAAATCAATAGTTGATAGCAAATCAGTAGAAACTAATCCCTTTATTGCACAATTAAACCCTTAATCAAATATTACTCCTTTAAAACTCCATTAATCAGAGAGCTACAAACTCATAAACCCAAAAAAAAAACTTAATTTTTTTAAAGAAAAGAGAGAGAAAGATATGATCAATCATACAGAGGTCTTGATAAGATTCCTTCGAGCCAAAAACCTAGCAATCGGAGGCGTAAGTGCAAGAGTAATCGGAACTCGAATCGGAAAAAGCGCTTTGTTACACAGCAATGCAAGTGCAAATGCTCCACCACTCGTCGCCGCAAGCTCCGCAGTGCGATTCCTCTTCTTCTCCAGCTCCGGCGCCATAGTCGCCGGCTCACGTTGTTCTCCGTCGGCGACGGTGGTCTTCGCGGTGCCCATACCGACTTTTTCGAGGAGAGATTCGACGTCGACATTGTTGTTAATGGCGACGTAGAGAGCAGAGATTGAAGCTGCGGAAATGGAAAGGTGCACACCGATGCCTACTTTGCCGTACTTCTTCATCAATTGCTTGAATTTGGAAGCTGTTGACGCCATTGTTGAAGGTTTAGGGAAGAGAATGAGGTTTTGGGGGTTTTTCTAGGGTTTTAAATTGAATTGGGGAAAAAGATTTGTGCTTTATTTATTTGTCAAGAAAATGGAGAAAAGGAGTGCGTGGAAGTGTCAAAATTGTGCCTCTTACCAAAACTTTTTCTTTCTAGTTAAAAAAAAAATTATATTAATCCCGAGTCTTTTCGGTTTGTCGTTTTAATCTTATGTTGTAGAGAGTAATATACTTTTCTTTCGAATTCTGAAAAGTATTTGATATTCATCTTTAATTATTTTCTAAAACGGGTTTAAAATATAGTTCTAAATTTTAATGTGTTTTTAAACTTTTTACAATACTCTTCTTTTAACAAAATGAATTTAGTTTTCGTTTTTCCAAGTATTTATTCAATTTATTTAATGAAAATTTAGCAACGATAAAAATGGGTGCAAAATTAAAACATGTTGGCAATTTTGAGATTACTTTAATTTAGGGGATTTATAACTTGGGATTTTGCTTAATGCGAATTGTCTATTGGAATTTATTTTTCCTCTTTTTATATTTTTGGTAGTCTGTATTATTTTTAACTTTATGAGGTTTGATTATTTTCTAGTTTAGTGGGTTGATGTTTTACTAATACACGGTATAATTTTTTTAAAGAAGTTATGTTACATTATATAACTTTTGATGTATATTCCTTTACTTATATTGAAAATTTGAACATTATTACTTAAATGTTGGTGTTCATGGATGGAATTGTGTTGATACTTGATACTATCTTTGGGCAAGTAAAATGTTAAAGGAAAATATTTGTGTCTTTCGAGAGGACGTTCTCCATATACTCAAAGGATGACGTTCTCCCGGAAGACACAGGTATTTCTCAGTGTTAAATAGCTCAATTACATGTTACACAACAACCTTATCATAGTTTATTCTTCTGTTGATTTTATTTTGTTAAACTTTCTTGCTAATATTTGTTGTAGTAACAATGTTTTATTACATTTGAGATAATACCTTCATCATTACACTATCCAAACTTTCTAATTATACCATTATTCAAAAGGGTAAATATGGGGAAAATCTAATGGAACCAAGGAATGAATAACACATTTGCTTGTATTAAACAAAACTTAAAGGTAAGCTAACATCTTTATTATGTGGTAAAATGAAAACATGACTCATTGTGCTAATTCTTAGCAACTTAGTCAAGACAATTGTTCAATTGTATCTCTACATCACTTAAAATTGAAATTGTATGAAAACTCGACACCATGTTAACTATTCGAGTAATATATAAGTTATCTAGAGTAGTTTAATTCAAGTATCGAGGTGGTGGAAGTGGTTGTGGTAAGACCCAAAATGGCGGTTGTGGAGATTATGATGATGGTGACGGTGATCAATCCCATTGCCATTCTCAGACCAAAATCCTGCTTGGCTACTGCGAGTTGCTTCTAGCAAAGAGTCCCTCAAGTACTCGGCATGAACATTTTCACTATCCCTTTTCTATAACAATAAAAAGCACGACCAATTGTTAGTAAACGGGGTGAAATTGACACAAAATAAATTATTTGACACAAGAATGAATGAGACCAAAAGAAAATATATAACTCAAAATAACCTAACGTCAAAGACATGCATAATATCAAAACTAATCCAATCTGACCCAACCCATTCCCGACCCAACCAACATGTTAGAAGATGTATGTAGGGAGATATATATGTTACCTTGACAATGAAAACATAGGAAACAAGACTGATGCAGCTTGTCATATTGACATTTGTTATTTCCA
>VHZZ01000246.1:236863-254092 GCA_009801015.1 Silene noctiflora
AAAAGGATAAGACTTGATTACTTGTTTAGCAGCATATAACTCAGCTAGCCCTCCAGGGATTGGAATTAGAACTTTTGTGCCAACAGATTCCTGCAATAACAATGATAAAAATAAATAATCGGTTTCGTGGTGACTCATGAATTTAATTTATTGGACAGCTTATAATTATGTGCATTCTATACCTTTGTTTTCCTTAACTAGAATGAAGGAAGTTAAGCTAACATAGATGTTTATAATCGACGGGTAACAGGTATATATATCATCTACTATTCTATTATGAGACCGTCATATTGTATGAGACATCTCAAGTAATTCTTCAAATCACAACGGGATTTTTTTTGATATAATCTATTATACTCCGTAAGATAACACAACTTACCTCATTTACGTTCAAATCCGAGACATTAGAGAAATTTAGCCGTCTAGGTTGATTCGAAATCAAGATCTCCATATTAATCCTGTGTGTTACATACAAAGGTGGAAAAAAATCAGAAAGATCAATACTTTATAGGTGAGAAAAAAGTAGGTACAAAGAAAGCAATTGTTCTTGCTTAAAACCGTCTTAACTTAAACAAGAATTGGCGAAAGAAAAGAGAAATAATTAAGGTAGTACCCATCCAAGATTTGAGATGAGGGAAATTGAGAGAGAATTTCACAAGTTGTAGTTCTAGGGTGTGTAATCATTCCATCTCTGCATGTAAACAATAACTCTTCACCAATTGTTCCATTTTCAATGCTGGATTCACTCCCACAACAACAATCCATGAACTCCAAGAACCTGAAAAAAAAAAGGCACCTAACGCGGATTAAATTGGACCTGAGTTTGAAACCCGTCAGCACAACATCAAAACTACCATTGTACCTCCTTTTATATACAAAATGAATTAAAATGGACTTACAACACCAAAATTGGACCTATCTTACTCGAAACTTGCTAAAGTGTAGAAATAACATAGATTGGTAGAATGCGAATTTAAATATTCCTTAAATACGTACCTTTGATCTTCACTTAATTTCCAGAGAACACAGTAATCCCAATTCTTTGAGCCAACCAATTGCCTTAGTCCTTCCATGGGGCTTGACATTTTGTTATGATTCCTTCAATAAACAAAGATAATTAGCTTTACAGGCAAATTTTATCTTAACCACATTTGTGTCATGGAACTCTCTCTTTCTACACGAAGATAGAAATTAAACTATATCAGACAAACAATGGCCAATTAAGAATTATATTAGGAAAATGAAATGACCTAAGGTCACTGGGTGATACAAAGTCTCGGTATCACCTGATGATGCCTTATCATTGTCCATTATACACTGCTTTGTATAAATTTAGTTTTACAAAATCTCGTCCAAATATGTGCATTCACACATTATAGAAACTATGTATCCACAAAACTTGTGTTGTGCTAAGTTTTTACAGGAATTTGATAGTCATTCTTCTACAAACCAACATAATTTTGTACCCTAATGACTTCATAAAATAGCCATATAATGGGAGTGACGTCCCAATAAAAAAATCCAATTGTACCAAAATATCATCTTTTCGAATAATTAAATAAACCCCTCATCTTTTCTCAGCTTTCCGCTTTTCGAAATTATATGATTTTTGAGAGAATAAATAAATAAAATTATATTTACGTGGTTTTACAAAAGTATATATATATATATATATATATATATATATATATANGAGCTTAATTACCTTAGATGACGCAACTGCCTAACTTTTTCCATCTTTTTTAATGTTTTAATTTCATTAATACACGGAACCATTCGTTTTAGAGTTTAAATGAGTTAAATATTACTGCAAGGGAGGTTAATAACTATTCTACAGTATTATTCTTTCAAATCCTAACCAATTTCCCTCAAATGTGAGCTTCAGGAAGCATTTTTACAGGCTTTGTATTTGTATTTGCCTTATATTTTCGAAGGATTCCGGAACACTAACGAGTTACTAAAAGCTGTAATGGAAAAATTAGATATGAATGAATCATTCAAATTGGGAAATGTGAGAAATCTTAAAACAAAATTGACATGAGGTCATTATATGATTATTACACTCGTCGTGAGTTCACAAGTCACAGCTAAACTAAATTGACATGAGGTCATTATAATGAACTCACGGTATATTTTCGGAAAATGCACGCGGTGCTCTTGAACTTTGAAATTTTGTCCGAAATACCCAATTTTTTTATCCGAAACACTTTAAGAGGCCACAACTCATGTTTATGAGCTTAGAAAGTGACGATTTTTTTTTTCACGTTGATCATCTTTCCGAAAACAACTTGAAAAAAAATTGTCGAGTTTGGAATCCGTGACCAAGAGATATGGTCACTCAAAGTTTGTTCATTGAAAAAAACTTTGACATACAAAAACTAATAGCAACGGGATCCAAATATGATAATTTTTTTTTCAAATCGTAGTTCTCGAAAAGATAATCGATTTGAAAAAAAAATTATTGTTTCTAAACTTGTAACCACGAGTTATGGGCTCTTAAAGTTTTTCAAATAAAAAAAATGGGTATTTCGGGCAAAACTTCAAAGTTCAGGGGCACCGCGTGCATTTTCCGTTGGAAAAGACATCAACAAACTCATTCAGAAGAAAGCGGAATTTCATTCCGAAAATCAATTGATGATTGGAGTACCTCGATCACTAACTTGTAAACTAGTCTCTTTACCTATATCTATCGATATGAGACAATGCTCCAACAAACACATAGGAAAAGACGTCAACAATCTCCCCCCTTCCACGCGTGTAATGTGCGTTTACCTAAACTCCTGCTCACTTGGTGCTACTCCACACTCAATGTAGTCCATATCGAGCTAACGAGGCTAATCCACACAGTGTTACTCCGAATATGTAGTGAACCAAGGGAGAGAGTTAAGCTGGTGGTGCTACCCCGTACCCACGCGAGTGCGGGGATATACAGAAGCTGATTTTAGTACTTCACTACTCTTGTTTCCTGTAATGACATTCAGGAAGCCTATATTTTCTGCTTTATGCTTCCTCAAGTCCTTCAGCTGTAAACTTTTTAAACTAGAACTTCCATGAGCATATTAAACTGAACTTGTCACAACTCACAATTGCAAATTCTATTTACAGAAGCAGAAAATATCCTTGAATTGGAGTAAGTCTCTTGTAAAACGGTTTTACAATAAACCATTGTAAAACCAAACAACAAATTAAAGACCTTGATGCCCTTATCATGGAAAAGTGGTGATTAATAGAAGTTATTTTTAATGGGGTTATTTAAGTAAAATATGACTTGGTTTTACAATAACAGTTATGTAAACGGTTTATACAAGAATTAAAATATACAAATATATACAATTGTATATAATATTTGGCATATTTACTATAATGGTTTCGAAATGGAACTCATTTTACAATTAAAAAAAACATGACTAATTAGATTCTAGTAATACCCGATTAGAATTGCGAGAAATCATCAGGGCGGCCTTGCTCTTCCCAGCCAGAATAGAATGCTTCTGAGAATAAGACCCAAGGATTGCATTAACGGATCTGAAAACTGCAGTACTCTTTTCAGTTATAGGCTTATACGAGTAGCATTTAGGTGTGGCAATAATGCAATATATACTCACTAGTGAAAGGCTTGGTGCCATGAGGAGCTTCAGTCTCCTCCTTCCTCTTAGTATCAATAGTCAGAAGTCGGAAGAGAGACTTTGACTAATATATCGAAAGTACCATGGTTTGCTACACCAAGCTGCC
The DNA here is from genome assembly GCA_009801015.1 of Silene noctiflora. Taxonomy (NCBI): domain Eukaryota; kingdom Viridiplantae; phylum Streptophyta; class Magnoliopsida; order Caryophyllales; family Caryophyllaceae; genus Silene; species Silene noctiflora. The sequence continues at coordinate 240,596 of VHZZ01000246.1, forward strand.
TCAATTTCAATGACTGCACTGCACAAATTTTAAAACTGCTAAATTACAAGAAATCACAGCTTTTAAAAGATAACAACAGCAAAGCTTAATCCCAGGCATTTGGTGTCCGTTAGCATAATTTTATTATTTGAAATTTTCTATGGAAGGTAAAAAACGGAAAGAAAAAAGCCAAAGAGAACATGATAAATGGCGTACATACAAGTAACGTTAAGAAACACATTGGCCAAAAAGTCAAGGCTACGACTATCCCATAAAGCCTAAAGCCTAAGATTATGTTTATTCAACACATCCACACAAGGCACAAAAATATTATCACTATATGTGGTACTATTGCCGAACAAAATATCTCATTACTGCATTCTGTGAAAATTAAACTAGATCAGCTAAAACATTGGCCAAGAAATCTAGGAATTGGGCTTTTACCATAATGAATGAGGATGCCATCCGTAAATGCAATTGTCATTGACGAATGACACAGCTAATAATCCAGTGGATCTGCCGGACATCAAAGTAGACGGTCAGAATTAGTAAAACTATTTCTCTTTTTCTGAAATTTCCCTAAGACCACATTCACTTTTCAAAGTTCAAGGGGCTTGTAATGCTTACAGCATTATTTTTAGGTGACCCTAAATAGAATCCTTGGAGTATGACGATAGCTAAATTAGAAGTCAAGAGGATGAAAATGCCCAAAGAATGAACTCCAATCCACTCCAAAATAGACATCAGCCATCTGTAATTCCACACATCTACCTGCGCAAGCGCAGCAGCCAATCAAGTAGATAAACTTAATCATTAATAATTCAGTGATTTTCTGACGGAAGAATACAGGTTGAGATGAGATAACCACAAGAAGAAGAAACTAAAATGTCCAACCCACCAGTAAATAGAGGGCGTTAAATGTGAGTCCTGCACAGGCGGACGTAATAAGAGTATAACTGACTGTGTAAAGCGATTTATTCAAGGGAACTCCTGAAATAAAGGCAAATATATAAGAGGCTGAGATATCTAGGAGCTTAGGAATACCCTAAGCATAACACAATGGCTTAAACAACAGACGGAGAATGTAACAGGCAAGCAAACCTAAAATAGCTAGAAGCACCCCAAGCATAGAGCAATAGATTGAAAGTATGGACCACCAATGGAGCCGCTCCTTGTGATCCTGAAGGTCTTCAAAATTAGAATGATATATGCAATAGTCAAGCGAAAATATGAAACTTTTATATAACTTAATGATTAAAGAATCCTGACCTGCGTTTGTACAAGAATATGACCAAACTGGAGTCCAATGATGCAAGTCACGGCAGCTGTAAGAGAGCTGTTGTTACAGATGAGTCAATGACAGACAGTGAAGAATAATGCAACGTGTTGCAACAACAAACGAACTTGGAACACTTTGGTATGTAAAAAACATATCAAGAAATAGATTTAGATAAGAGCGAAACATTTTTTGCATTACCACAAGAACTTAGAAGGTGTAAAATTTACATTATATAATTTGGTTTGTAGTTGGTTTCGTCCAAGCCACATATCATAGTCAAATCTCTGAGAGAACTTATATAGAGGTCACTTATTTAGATGCTCTGCATGTGCATTTGAGAAAAGTTGTCTAACTTGTACCCCTTGGAAAAATTGAAGAACACAATATATAAAGTTGATGGGTTACTCCTCTTAATGTCAATGTGTTTAAGATTAGAGTCTCAATGAGCTAGGGTATGACATGTCCTCTTTGGCTGGGTTCTGGCGCGTATGCTTAACAGAGTAATCTTTAAGCCTTTAAGGGAGTTAACTTGTGATTTCGTCAGGCATACAAAGAAAAACAATCTTTGCTAGTCCCTCTAATTCATTTCATATTCATCTCTTCAAATCTCCTCTTACAGATTGTGAACAAACGTATGGAAATGAAATGAATGGAGGGGGTATGAGAAGATTGACTTCACAGCTTCATGAACCACTCAAAAATAAAGTATGCTAAAAGCAATTTACCCAGAGAGCAATAATTTCAGTAACTAGTAACAAACAAAGATTTTCTATCCCAAATATAGAAGGTTAGCCAAACACAAATGTAAATTGGATAGCAAGTATCTAATATAAGAAATCAAGATTTACCCCAAAATTCCTTCCGGATCGAATGGAGCATGACACCATGAAGGTGAACTCTCAGGAATACCAATCTTGGTTTTGTTGCACTCCTGTGATGTAGACAACTGTTTATAAACATCTAACAGGCTCAAAGAGCAACATATACCTTAGAAACAGATATACCTTCAAGTTTCCATAAGCAGGTTTTGCATAGAGATGATTAATACCAAGCACATAACGATCAATCATTCCTGCTGAATTGCAGCCAGGACTAAGGTCACCTCTTAAACCGCATTTGACCTGCAATAATGAACAAGACAGAAGTATAAGGTATCAAGTACAATTGTCATACATAGAAGGTGATTTTGCGGAACAACTCAATATTATTACAGAAAAACCATTACACAACATTTTGCTATTATTGAATCGACTCCATGAAAGTATAAGCTTAACTATAGAGTCTTAAAGATCCAATCCTCCTTGTAGGCAGGAAAAAGATTGCATCATCAGTCAAATCCACCCCTGACTGATGTATGCTTTAACAAATCCCAACAGCAACATCACCCAAAATGCTTCTAAAATTCCCACCTATGGTGCGCCAGGTACGGCAAGGGGGGCTAAAGCATGTATTCCGAAATGGAAATTGCATCGATTGATTAATACTTCAAAGATAAGAAGGGCATAGAGAGTTCTATAAGCCAGCTTGCTTCATACCATTATATTCCAAAGCAAAATAATACTAAGCGCTTGGCTGAACGGATCAACATAAATCGAATTTTCCTAATTGTTTAAAAAAAGAATTAAGATAAAGACAAAATCTTGGACGGCACTTTAACTCAAGTTATTGGTACTTATTATAACTCATTCCTTATGTTTCATCTAATAAACAGTTAAACATGAGCATACTGCATATATCATCTATTAAAATTAACAAGCATTCACCTTGTACACAACAGTACTATTTGAAGCAGAGAAAGATGTACTCAGTTTTGGTATATGCCAATCAGGAACAAATAACCCGTAAAGAAGTCCACTATATATGGCACAAAGGATTACAACAGTACACCTACAATAAGAAAATTGCATCAGTATAATTCTGGTAGAAATAATTTCTATCCAACATAATTTGTCTCTGAGCTAAAAATTATGTGTATTAGTAAAACAAATCTTTGCCCTTGCAACTTCGACTGAGGGAATTGTCAAGTCACCAAGATACCAACACGGAGAAGAGATATGGTTCTAGAGATCTGAATATATATTCATCTACTTGTTGCCATTTTAATGTTTACAACAGCCGAGGAGATGTGTTACTGTACGGCTAAGAACTTAAACCGGCATGACCATACCCTAGAGCTCTTCGCATATCTTTAACACAGCACTTTCTGGTCAATGCAACTGTTAATTTTCATCTATTTCCAGAAACTTGTCATGGTTGGCTTCCGCTATGTTGCTGATAGCAATGAGGTACCAACGAGGGAAAACTGGTCTAGAAAGGATACACTTTGACTTTATGATTGGGAAGACCAAACATTTATCTAGGGCAGGTGTTGGTTAGGAACAAATAAACTTTTCCTCAATACAAGGGTCGTTGGCAACATAACCCGCTGCTCTTAAAAACTAGTAAGTATATAAATACTGCCTCCATCTCATTTATTTTATCCCTTCTGACTCTGATTTCAAATTTAACTACTATGTATAAAATCTCCAAGAGTTTGGTTACTAATAGTCAAAGGGAACAATACAATTGGGACCGAGGGAATAACTTCTATGCCTCTTCAATTTCTCAATGGGAATTGTCGATCTTGTCATGGAACATTAGTAACAGTTAGACCTTAGGCCACAGCTATAAATCCATGTTGTAAACTCGTACATGCTACCTCGATAAAATGAAGAGACATGAGAAGCTTGGGAAAGAAAGGCAACATGAGGCACAGAGAGAACCACTAGGCATCCAAAAAAAGTTCTATATGGAATATAAAACATAAGAATTGCGCAATCAACAATAACATATAGATTTTTGCCAATTGCATGCAAATTTTAAAGTAGGGCAAACAAGTGATGAAGTTTAATCTTACCACTGCCAAATGTAGCTTCTAAAAACACTGAATCTTGTCCACTTCCGACATGGAATCCAAATTTCACATAACGCAGCAACTATGTAGGCAATAGATATCCTCTGGATATGAGAACGGGAAACTAATCAATGATAATGCAATATATATCTCCCACAACTCAAATCTGTCCTGCTCCAAGGAACCTTAACTACAACTCGGGCTCAAGCGTGTATCAAGTTTATTAACTATCAAATACCAAAGGCGGCATTTAAATTGGTCATTTATTAATGATTAGAGTACACCCTGCTTTCGTTTCAGACTTCCATTTATTCAAATGAGATATCGCTAACATCGACAGTTGACAAATATAGCTTCAGCACAAATTCCGCTACCTCATAACATACCTGCAAAATTCCCATCCACCGTATTTTTAAAATATCAACACCATAAGTCAAAGATTTAGCCCCGTGAAGATAGCCACCTGTGATCCATCCAAAAGTACCCAATATGTTAGTGACACATCATTCCGTCCACACATTGGTCGAGAACGTGCACTATTAATTGTGCAAGGTAAGTTTGCATCCAAGGAACTTGAGATAATGACATTACTACATGTTATCAATGATTTTGCACTTTCCCTTGTCTTTAAGGCAGTAATTTATTTCAAACTAAAACTGGTGCTGGCCAGCATCTTAATTTAATCACTATAGTACTGTATCAATGAAATTTTAGCCAGCATCCTCAACAAAAATTGTGACCTCAATGCCACGGGAAGCACTTTATCCTCAAACAAGGAGACATAATCATTTGTGAAAGGGGATGCATAAATATAGTTGGATGCACCAGAGAATCGTGGAGTAAGCAGGGAAACATAGTTTGGAGAAGTAATCAGTATTTACTGACCAATTTAAAAGCCCTTTAAGTAATCATGTCAAATCCTTACCATAAAACAATAAATTAATACGTAATGTCCCTAATGAGATGTTGTGCTACATAGTTATATTTATATTAAGATTGGCGAATGTGGATCTTAATAATTTGGATGTTTTAAATTCAGAAATACACTAATATATGGCAGATGAATATATTCCGGAGTTCAATGGGAATCGTATCCAAAATCAAATATCAGATCTCGAGTTATTTATTTTGAGTCGCAAAAAAAAAAAAAGAAAAAAAAAATCCACGCTGATAGGCAAGACTTTACAACTCAGTCTAAGTAGTATTCATCTGTAAAATAAATTGATCTCAGACAGAGTCTATCATCTTCTGAAATAAAAAAATCACACCTAAAGAAACATTTAGAAAGCAATGAAATATTAACCTTGGAGAAGAACACCAAGGAGAAATAATTTAACTGCTTTAGACATTGCCTTCTTTGTCGCATCCATTCTATCTGTTACTCTCTGCGCTTTTTTATAAACCATTCAGATAACTAAATGTGGAGTAATACTTTGCAAAAACAAACCTTTACAAAGTGAAATCACAATTTTTTTCATTTGTATAGGGAAGTAACAAAAGCATAATTAAAAAGATTCATCAATTGAACCTTGTAAGCAATGGCAAGAGAGAGTCCAGCAATGAATAGAAAAAAAGGCATAACAAAATCTGCTAAGTGCAGTCCATTCCATGGCACATGTGCAATTGTCGGGAAAATCGAACCTCCATAATCCACCAACATCATCAACTGCAACATCAAATAGTAGCAACTAGTTAATCTCAAAGGAAACAAATCATAATACTTCCATAAACTAGAACAATGACAGCAAATTCAAAGCTCAATGCCACAATCATCAAATCTCCTAAATATTATCGAAGGACAACATATTGTTACTTCATAAGCCGCTAACATCATTAACTGCAACATCATATTGTAACAACTACTCCATATCAAAGAAGAAACAAATCATGATACTTCTAAAAATATAAACAACTTGCAGATATTCAAAGCCAAAACAAGCAATGCACAATCATCAAAGCTCCCAAAGTTTATCTAAATACTCCATAATTGATCAACATCCTTCACTACAACACCATACCATAACAGTTAGTCAGTAACCAAAATAACAAACAAAGATGATAATTTCGGAAATCAGAACAAAAAGCAGCAAATACAAAGAATGATCAAGCAATGCACAATCATCAAAGCTCCGAAATTTCATCTAAAACCTCCATAATCCACCAAAATAATCATATTGTCACAAAAAATCAAAAAACAAAGAAAATCATGATAACTTTAGAAAAACAAACAAATGACAGCAAAGTCATAGATCGCTCAACGCACACTCATCAAAGCTCCAAAATTTTATCGAAAACCTCTATAATCAACGAAAATCAGTAACTCAAACATAATACTGTCACAGTTATCAAAATGACAAACAAATCATGATAATTCCAGGATACGAACAATTAACAACAAATTCATAGATCGCTCTAACAACGCATAATCATAAAAGCTCCAAAATTTCATCTAAAACCTCCATAGTCCATTAAAATAAACCGCAACATCAAATTGTCACAATTATTATAAAAAAAATCAGATAGTTCCAGAAACAGGAACGAGTAACATAAAATTCAAAGACCGCTCAAAAAACGCACAATTCCAAAATTAGTAACTTCAACCTTCAAGATCATATTGTCGCTATTATCAAAATAACAAACATATCAATGATATTATGATAATTTCGGAAAACGAACAAATAACAGAAAATAAAAAAGCGATCAAGCAATGCAGCAATAATCAAAGCTCCAAAATTGTTAAAAAAGATACAAAAATGAAAAATGCAGGAGGAATTACAAAGACGCAGAGGCCGCGGAAGACGTCTAGGGAAGCGACACGAGGAGTGATAATTTTGACGGCAGCGGTAGCGTACGGCGGAGGAGATGGCGGAGGAAATAGTTGTTCGTCGGTGTAGAGAGGCGCGTATTCCGCCATTGTTGTTGGTGGTGGTTGAGTTCGATGGGAGGAGAGAGAGAACGGAGGGAATGATATTGGTGAGAGTATCAAGATATTTTATGGGAAAAAACCAAGATCTTGGTGACTGGGACTGTACTAGTGTACTGTAGTACTCACTTCTGACTTCTGAGTAGGATAGAGAATAAAAAGATATCCATGTTTTATATCCCCTTCCAAAATGACTTATTGCCGATTCAACGTTGTTCTTTTCGGTTAATAGTTAATAGAGGTGAATAGAACGGCCAAATTTGTTGAAAATAAGTTTTTAATTTTGAAGCTTTAATTTTTTAAAAGTGTTTTTCAAAAGCTGAAACAACAAATTGCTGCTTTTATTTTTATGGGCAACAAGATGGTTGTTTGGCTTTTGAGAAATTCTTTTTTAGCTTTTAAATAATGATGTGTTTGGCCAAAAAGTGTCTTTAAGCCCAAAAACACTTTTAAAAGTTATGTCAAACACACACTAAATGGAGTTAACTTAAATTAAATGGAACTGAGTTCAACGAAATAAAGCTAGATCTGTTATATTATCGGGTTATTTGGGTCGGGTTGGGCTGTTTTGGGTTTCGAGTATGTTGGTCGGGTCATTTTCGGGTCGAGTTAATTTGGGTGAGGGACGATTTCGGGTCAATAATTAAGAGAAAAAATACATTTAGTATTATATCGGGTTAAATCAAAATTTTTTGCTCAATTAGAGTTGTGTTTTTTCGGGTCGGGTGGTTTCGAATCGGGTCATTTCATGTCTGGTCAATTCCGGTTCAACAAACCTTGGGTCATGTTCAAGTCGGGCTAGATCAGTTCGAGTTCCGGGTCACATTTGGGTGTTGTAGTTCAGATAAATTTTGGACCTCGTGTCAGCCTTTTCGGATCAGGTTGGTTTTGTCATGTCTAAATGGATTTGAAGTAGACTACGTTTATAAATAGGACTAACCAAAACTAGGTCTTAAATAAGGACAAAATAAAAATAAAAGAAAAAATAAGTTAAAAAGAAAATGCACGAAGTACTTGTGAAGCCAATGTTCACAATAAAGTAGGGATAAATACAACTTTGATGCATGGATGACAATATGAGTGTATGACAATTGACAAACAACATATTATTTATTTATTTATACAAACATTTTAGTATCAGACGATCCAACGTTTTGAGACGGTCCAATTCTATAAAATAGTTGTTCATTTATTGCTTATAAATGGGTTATCTTTTTACGCAATAGCCGTCTCAAAGTATTATTTATAAGGTGTTTATTTATTTATATGTTAATCACGTTTCTTATATTCTAGTATCATATTGTACTTCTTTTCAAGGTAGTAGTCTTTTTAAGTTTGTATGTAATCGTTATTTTAGTACGGAGTATATTTTATTTTAATAGAACTGTGTTTTTTTTATATATTTTTTTTATCTAGTAAAGTTAAGTTATATTATTAATCGTAAATATATTGATAAATATTTTCAAAATAAATTATGATGTAAGGATATAATAAAAATATATGATGTTTAAAAAAATAGGAACTAGGTTTAAGTAGGGCTTGACAGGAATTAGGTCATGTAACTAGGTTAAATATATATATATTAGTATTTTAATGCAGGAATTAGATCTAAATAGGGTTGTAGGAACAACTGATAAACATGGTCTAAGAGTTCATTTGTGAAGAGATAGCTGAACTGAACAAAACAGAATGAAGTTGAACTGAAATGAGCTTAACTTAAATGAGCTGAAATTAAGCCACAAAGAACATAGCCTAAGTCTCTCTTAAGACCGTCTTCTTTTAAAACCAAGAAATGTCAATATTTTTTTAATAAAAATCAATCATTTAATGATAAAATGGTACTCTCTTCGTCTCAGTCAATTGTTTACCTTAGGTTTTGGCACAATTATTAAAGAATGAGATGGGACCATTTGTGGAGTTGGGGTTAATGTTATTGAATGACAAATGGATCATTATGGTCTTATGGATATGGATGATCAAAATACTCATAAAAATATCAACCAATATAGAAAGCTAAACAAATGAATGAAACACCATAAAATGAAAATAGTAAACTAAGTGCCCGGGACGGACGGAGTATAACTAAAGTTGGCATTTTTTTACAAAAAATTGATGGTAACATTTATCAGGAAATATTTACATTTATTGTAAAATGATCAATTTGGTCCCTCTTAATTTTGAGACAAAAATAAAATGTCTAAAACAATAATTTATCTCCTAAATATGTATTCCTACTTCGTAAGGTTAACATGTTCGTTGAGTCCTTAAAATCGCTTTGGACATGTGGTTGATGTTAAGCTCATGTTCGAACAATTCAGTTTGAATTCAAAATGATCATGTTGTATCTAGTTTTTCGGATTCTATGTCATACACCTCTCTTTTTTCCTTTTTCTTTTTTTTCTTTTAATATATATATTCTACATTATATACCATAAAATTTTAAAAATGGAGGTGTACAATATAAAAAACCGAAACAACTCGAGAGTACACCATTAAATTTTCCAATAAATTATTATTAATAATAAATAACACAAATTATCAATTACGAATTATGGAGTATTTTAATATCAGTAAAGGTGTGGTTCGCTGAACTATATATGTTGATGATGACAAGTCCTTAATCGTTTCTTTTTTTCTTGACTAATCGCCTCGCTACGCCGGGCCCGGGGCCCGGGGCTCGGGGTCGGGGTCGAGGCTCGGGGTAGAGCACCCGTGGTGCGGGCCATCTTCTCCTTTTATTTTTGTTACGATATTTTTTCTTGTTTTATTAAAGGTCAATTTTCGAGACTTATTTGGTTCAGTCTTCAGAACTGATTGCTTCAGTGTACCAAGGCTGATTGGTGCAGTCTTTATAACTGACTTATGTGGTCTTCTATGTTTTTATTTTCCGTCTGATTTCGTTAAATCTTATGCTTTTCCTACTGCTATATAAACTCGACTTCAGAAACCATTTGAACAAAAAAAAAATCATATTCACTTATCTTCTGTCTCTTCAAACAAATTCTTCATTGAGGTTATTTTGGCAACGATCTTGGCTGTACTCATTTGCTTCTTTGCCTACACCAAAGTTGCAGCGGTTATGTTAATCCTGGGGGTCGAGTGCCAACGAGGTCGTGTGTACTAGAAGGGGCATTTTTGACTTTAGGACAGTGACCTCAAGTCACGTCACAACCATCCTTTTCTCAGATAAGATCATTCATTTAGTTTTTACAGTTTTTGGGTAACAATCTAAAGTAAAAAAATTACTCGTTTACATCATGACTGGCGGTGTTCCCGTTAGTGCTGTACCGTTTTCTGCTCCTTCTCCTATCATTCCTGACATGTCTAAATTAGATTTGTTTGACGGAAAAAATTATAGAATGTGATCTGATAGAATGGAATTTTTCCTTGGTCAAATTGGAGTAGATTATGCTCTTACTAGTTCTGTAACTCCTGAAAACTCTGGCATGGATTTTGTAAAAGACAACAAAACATGAATCTTATTGCATTATATGAGTCCTACTTTATATACAATTTATGGCAACCACAAAATAGCAAAAGACATATGATTTTGGGACAAAAAATATGTTTGTAGTCGTTGGTTAAGTTTTAAAATGTCCGACAATAAACCTGTTTTAGATCAAGTTCATGAGTATGAAAATTTGTGCGCTGAAATCACCGCCGAAGGTATGAATATTTGTGAAATTTTTCAAGCAAATTGTTTACTTGACAAATTACCCTCTTCTTGGCAAAACTATGTTTCTAGTATGAAACATAAACAAAAAGATTTCACTCTTTTGGAACTTGTTTCACATATCAAAGTTGAGGAACAAAATCGTATTCAAATAAAAGGAAAATATGTTTTCGAACCCTCCTCTTCAAATGCTAATTTGGTTGAAACCAAAAAGAATTTTCCAAAAAATCCGAACCGTTTTTCAAAAGGTCCTAATCAAGTTCATGGAACTAGAAACAATGGAACTTTCAAAAAGGATGTTAAAAGGGAATTCAAAGGCATTTGTTTTACTTGCGGTAAGTCGAGTCATTCTTCAAGATTCTGTCCAGAAGGTTTCTCACAATCTCAAGCAAATCAGGTTGAAACCGATTATATCATTGGTCGCGGTTGTTTCTGAAATTAATCTTATTAGCAATGTGACCGAATAGGTCGTTGATACTGGTCATATGCTTTAGTAAAGATATGTTCAAAGACTACCAAGAAGTATCCATAAGTGAATGTGTTTATGGGCAATTCTAACGCCGTGAAAGTCCTAGGTAAAGTTAAGGTATTTCTTAAACTTATACTTCGGGGAAGACTCTTGAACTGAACAACGTGTTACATGTGCCTGACATTCAGAAGAACCTTATCTAGGGAGCCTTACTCAATAAAGTTGGGATCAAATTGACTTTTGAATCTGATACACTTGTGCTCACGAGAGTTGGAAATTTTATTGGAAAAGGCTTTTGTAATAATGGCTTATTTGTATTAGATCTGGAAACTATTAATAATAATTCTGGTTCTGTTTATATTGCTGAGTCTGTTTCTTTGTGGCATGCTAGACTTGGACATTTGAACGTTGCATCGATTAAAAGACAGAAACAGCAAAATCTCATTCCTCAGTTCAGTAGCACCTGTTTCGACAAATGTGGGGTATGTGTTGAGGCCAAACATGCTAAAACATCCTTCAATAAATGTTTAGATCGCTCCACCTCTCTCCTTGAGCTCATTCACTCCGACTTAGGTGATTTCAAATCCACCATGAGTAGAGGAGGTAAGCACTACTATATCACTTTTGTTGATGACTTTTCTAGATACACTAGAGTTTATCTGTTAAGTACTAAAGATGAAGTCGAGGATAAATTTGTGATTTTTAAAGTTGAAGTTGAAAATCAGTTAGATCGAAAAATCAAAAAAGTTCTATCTGATAGAAGCGGAGAATATGAAGGTACTCCTTTAAAGAGATACTACGAGCTTTACGGTATCATTCATGAGTATACCACTCCCTATTCACCTCAACAAAATGGTATTGCCGAAAGGAAAAACAGATCTCTCAAAAACATGATGAACGCCATGTTAATCAGTTCAGGTATGCCAGATAATATGTGGGGTGAAGCCATTTTATACGCTTGTCATGTCTTAAATCGTGTACCTCACAAGAAAACTTGTAAGACTCCCTATGAACTGTGGAAAGGTTATGCACCTAATCTGAATTACCTCAAAGTGTGAGGGTGTTTGGGAAAAATTGGAATACCTGATTTTTCAAAGGACTATAATTGGACCAAAAACGTGGATGGAATTTTTATCGGTCGCACTGCTAACAGCGCTGCCTATCGTTTAATTCTGAAAGATTCATCCGGTTTTGGTGCAATTAGAGAGTCTAGAGATGTTGAATCTTTTGAATATATTTTTCCTATGAAAATAAATTTACATTCGTCATTTGCGTCCTCTTCTTCTACTTCGTTGGCTAATTCTGATATTACAGATAAACAAGTGGAACCTAGAAGAGGTAAACGAGTGAGAACTCCAACTAGTTTTGGACCAGATTTTGTTACTAGTTTGCTTGCTCAACATGGATCCTTGAATGAATACGAGGTATGTGCTTTCGTGCTCGAAGAGGACCCCAGAATTTACAAGGAAGCCATGAAATCTATCGACTCTACATTCTGGTTAGAGGCGATAAACAGCGAAATTGACTCCATAAAGAGTAACAATACATGGATTCTAACCGATTTGCCTAGAGGTTGCAAACCACTGAGCAATAAATGGGTGTTTAAGAAGAAAATGAAATCCGATGGTTCCATCGATAAGTATAAAGCCAGGTTGGTAGTTCGTGGAAATCGTCAAACCAAAGGTATTGATTTCTTTGACACCTATTCACCTATTACAAAAGTGGCTACTATTAGAGCTTTGATCGCACTTGCATCTATACATAACCTCATTGTTCATCAAATGGATGTTAAAACTGTGTTTTTAAATGGTGACTTACATTAAGAGATTTACATGAGTCAATTTGAGGGATGTGTAGTTCCCGGACGGGAAGACAAAGTGTGTAAACTCATTCGATCTTCATATGGTTTAAAACAAGCACCAAAACAGTGGTATGATAAATTTCATAAAACAATAACATCTGATGGCTTTATGGTAAATGATTATGATGCAAGTGTATATTCTAAGCATGATGGGAATGGGTACGTTATCATATGTTTATATGTGAATGATATGCTCATTTTTGGTACAAATATGAATGTTGTTAACATTACCAAAAATTTCTTAAAATCTCGTTTTGACATAAAGACTTGGGGGAGGCTGATGTAATTCTTGGGATCAAGGTTACAAGGACTCCTACAGGTATGTGCTTGAGCCAATCTCACTATGTTCAGAAGATTTTAAGAAAGTTTAATCAATTTGATAGCATGCCATTGCATACACCTTATGATTCTGGTGTTCAG
>VHZZ01000247.1:17896-29025 GCA_009801015.1 Silene noctiflora
GATGAAGATAATTTAGTGTAAATTAGGTTAATATTAAATAAATTGTTTTGATGTAAAATGTAGTAATAAATAAAATTCGGAAATTCACGTGGTATCCTCGAACTTTGCCATTTTTCTCGTGGTACCCAACTTTTTAAATTTGTGCACATGATATCCCTGAAATATGATTTACAAGCATAACATAACCTTTTTATCGTTTTTATAATTTTCAATTGAGCATAAATTATAGACCATACATCGGAATTGATTAATTTTTTTTTTTTTCAAATAGATTAACTTTTCGAGATCTATAAGTTGATAAAACGAAAATGGTCATTCGGAAATTTAAGATCGAAGATATGGTTGATTTGGAATTTTCGTTAAAAAAACCCTATAAAATGTCTGTCGGCAATTTTTTTTTCCTCAAATCGTTAATTATGACTAGATAATCATCTTAGGAAAAAATATTTGGCCGATTCTGAATTCCGATCTGTAGCTATGCGCAATTGAATTTTTTACTTCGACAAAAAGGGTATGTTGTGCATGAAAATTAAACATGGAGGGTATAATGTACACAAACTTAAAAAGTTGGGTACTATGTGCAAAATGACAAAATTTAAGGGTACCACGTGAATTTTACGAATAAAATTTAGTTTAATTAAGAGTTTAATTATAACTGAATTGATACAAATTACATACATACCCTTAAAACTTTGGCGCAAAAATAAAAATAAATATGCTATTTTTTATTTTTATTTTTCTTTAATTATGGTGGCGCCGAATCTTGACGCCGCCCGATGACGCTATGTCACTATTCATTTTCTTTCCCTAGTAACTACTTAGGAGTATGTTACTACATGCCCATGCGAGTAGGATATAATTTATGCGTGAGTCTTTGAGATACAAGCAAAATGTGGTATACTTCATAGATGATAGATCTGTGATGAACAAACGTCCAAAAAACTTCTTTAATTAGTGTCATAATCATCTAAGATTCACTTAAATAGGACTTTTACCCCTTATTTGTTGTCCCATCAATTTTAAAGCAAAATGGTGTATGTGTCTCTAACTCAGTGGTGAGAAAACTAGAAGACACAAACTGCTTATCAACCGCTGAAAACTGACAAACTAACAACACCATTCAAACTGTTACCAACTCTTTCACAAGTTTGCTTAAGCAATGTTTTGCATTCATACATTGACTACTTCAAAATTGAACAAAACATTGATTTCATTTCTGAATTTAAGGTCCGATCGATATGATACCTTCACGAGTATTTACCATTTGTACATCGGTTTACTCTTAAATGATTTAGGCTGGTTCAGGTTGACATTAAGTCTGACAAAATCGTCATGTTTAACTCAATAGAAAGTAACTTAAGCCCGGTTAGCATTCATTTGTCTATTTATCTAACTATAAAATGATTAGATATAGAGAAAATTTGTAGCTGTTACCTTTTACCAAATGCATTACTAAACCATGGGCACGATCTGCAAACTATGTCTATTGATGAGAAACGAATATAATACTCACATATCAGTGTCCCACGTAGATAAAAGAGTAGAAAGTTTACCACTTTATGAGCTAAGAGCTACTCCATCTGGGTGTAGTAAGCCCGTTTGCATGATTTAACAATTGACATGCCTACAGACCAGCGCGACTACCAGACCAGCGCGACTACTAGATCAATATAAAACCAAACATTTGAAGCAATGTAGAATGAAACTATTCAAGCTATACCGAAAACTAAACATGTCTGAGAGCTTTTTATTGAAAATTGCTATGATGTGTAAACAGAAGTAAAACTATAAAAAGTTATGTACCAAAATGAAAAAAAAAAACATGCATGCATACGTTTATGGATATGTACAAGGCTGGAACTGAAATCAAAATCGAAATCATCCTCTCTCATTTACTTGTTCAGGAGGTGGACATAAGAGCTTTGATTGTGTAAATGGCAAATTAGGCAATGCTGCTGGAGATTTGTGTGATTCCACCAAAATTGACCATAATACATGCACATCTTCATATTGGCAAGATTTAACATCCTCATACAAAATGTAAATCCCTCTACTACCTGTTAAAAAAACACGACATTAGTTAGAAACAAAGGTAAATAAATGATAATATTGGAAAGACGGGTTTTATAGAGAACTTACGTTTGTTTCGGGGTGAATGAAGACGAAGGAAGATTTTTTTGAATGGAGAGAAGAGGGATTGTAGCCACCCCATTAGAAAGAATGATGGGTGTGTGCTACATTTTTTGGTGAGGGAGTTTACATGAAGTAATTGTAGAGAATGAGAACAGGGGTTGCTTAGGAAAGGGTCAAGTACATTTACTCTTTTTATCCTCAAATTATTTTAGTCTTTATTTATAGGTGTCCCCACTTCCGATTATCCAAAGATGTCAAAAAGGAAAAGTGGAGAAATCTTTGTGTTGAAAACAATTGGCTCACTCGGGACGAAATCGATTGAGTTAAATAAAGCGGCTCGGGTTATATCAGGTTTGTGCGTGTTTCGTAGAGTCATTATCATTCTTCAGATTGGGTTAGTCTTAGTTTGTGTCCAATCACTATTGTTTAAGGTCGTGAATGGGTGACCGGTTGAGTCGGGTTTGGTTTCGATGATTATCTAGTCAAGTTATTTTATGTGTTCAAATTTGTACCATACATTATTTTATAAAATCAATGAGCTTAATGTCAACTGAATATTATTTGTGTATTATATTACTCGGCCAACTTATTCCAGGGTTATTTTATAAGTTAAAGTGGTATATTTGGTTACGAGTCATGTTAGGCGATTCATGTTCGGTTGGAACAAATAGAGTTGATATGGTTTGTTGAGTTAAACCTGAATCGAATAGGATTTTATTAGATTGATGGTCATCTAATTTTGTAAATCATATTAGAAAAAGTTCAAAACGAGTCGGATTAACTCGTCACTAACTCAATTTTCGTTATTTTATTACTAGTATGACATATCTTTCTAACAATTGTTGTGAGAGGAACGTTTGTTTGACAAGTTTTACTTGCAAAAGAATCATATAGTAGCATAGTTTAATACCACATTTTAATTTTCCAATCTCAATAGTTTTGGGTAAGATGTCATTATCTTTGGTCTTTTCCTCTTTATAAAGAAACAGCAACCCGGCCAATGAGCAAGGATTTTGGTCACTTTCACACTTCCCACAACTCCTTTTGGTGCTTACATGTCAAGTATCTTCTTCTTTAAGCTCTTGTTGTATTCCTATGTGTCAATAAAATGGGATTGAATTTTGAGAATACTCACCTTTTCCGTTACTATTTGGCCCATTTCTTGTGTGTTTTAAGTAAATAAAGTGTCTCTATGAAGCGTGTTGTTCAAATATTCTTGTACTTAGGGGATACTCCCATGTGTCCCATCACTAGTATAATAATTAATGACATGTGATATTGCAAATATGGGGTAGGTAGTAGAGGCTAAACCGTTATATAATATCGATTAAAACTACTTGGCATGTGAAAAAAAAAAAAGGTAGGCTCTGTTTTCTGTTGAATGAAGCTAAACTGAATTGAACTGAATTTAATTGAAATGAGTTGAATTAAATCGAAAGTATTGAGATGAATATACTTGAAATAAGCTGAACTGAACTGATATAAATTGGATTGAGCTAAACTGAACTAAAGTAAGCTGAATCAGAGTTGAAATTAAGCCGAAAAGAATAGAACTTTAAAAGGTTATATTACGTGGTTTATGCATACGTGAGTGTCTTACATCGATAAAATAAGGTGGGTGTGTGGTGCTTTATGAACTACTCATTCTATCACTAATTAGTGAGTATCGCTTATTTTAACAAACAAAGTTTAAGCTAGGTATCTATATCCATTACACACCCAGACTAAATAGCTAGGATACTAATTAGAATTTGGTTAATTTACCTTATCATGAAATTGTATTTTGTGAATGGGTAGTAAGGAGTAACTAGGAGTAGTTTTTGTACTTAGGAACCAATTTTTTCAAAGGAGATTAGTTTTCCTCATAGTCTAATACAAAACATTGATCACATTTTAAGATTGATCGATGATTAATAAAGATGTTTAAGTCTAATGGTTAAGAAGAAAATATTTTGAATAATTGGTCTAAGGCTCGAGTTCCTTTTCCTCTAAATTGTATTGCCAGTCATGGCCGCCAACCTGGCAAAAAGGAGAGACCTTGCAAATATAAGATTTTTGCATATGTTAACTAATTTAATTGATAAAGTTATAAAAGATGGCATTCATGACTTGGATTGAACCTCGTCTACATTAAAATTGCCTTTGTAACTCCTTTTACAACAACAACAACAACTGGATCAGTTTTAAAAAAAAAAAAGAAAAAAAGGCTATACTGAAACTGTTATTTCCTTTATTTACACTTTTTGGATTATTTTGTCTTCTTGGAACAGTGCTTTATTTGGTGATAACTTAATTTCTCCGGTTGGGGCAATTTATCTCTATGAACATGAAGTCGCTTTGATCAACAAAGCTGAAAAGCTAAAGCTTGTTGATAATTGTCATTTACTTCTTGGATGAACGCTTTGAAAGATGACCCTGATACTTGAAACCTTCAACCTGGTTTGTGCTTCTCTTTCATGGGGACAATAAGTAGTGTCATGTTGATAAAATCTTTACAAATGCGGCTTGGTGTGATAATCTCAAATCTGGGATGGGCGGACTCATAGCAATTACTCGGGGTTGATTAAGAATGATTTTTTTTAAGAAGTCTTTTGCTCAATCTGCAGAACAGGTCGAAACTTTAGCGATTCTAGAAGCACTAAAGTGGGCTACTTAAGAAAATATTTTTCATGTTTGAATTTTCTCTGATTGTCTACAAGTTATTACACAATTATTAGGAAAATCGTCTACTAAATATCTACTAGGGTGGGTGTTTGGTGTTTTATAAATCAATAAACTACTCATTCTATCACTAATTAACGAGTATCGCTTGATTTAAAAACCAGAGTTTAAGCCAGGTTTTACACACCCTACCTAAATAGCTAAGGATATTAATTAGAATTTAGTTAATTTACCTTATCATGAAATTGTATTTTGTGAATGGGTAGTAACTAGGAGTAGTTGTTTTTGTACTTAGGAACCAATTTTTTCAAAGGAGATTAGTTTTCCTCATAGTCTAATACAAAACATTGATCACATTTTAAGATTGATCGATGATTAATAAAGATGTTTAAGTCTAATGGTTAAGAAGAAAATATTTTGAATAATTGGTCTAAGGCTCGAGTTCCTTTTCCTCTAAATTGTATTGCCAGTCATGGCCGCCAACCTAGCAAAAGCGAGAGACCCTGCAAACGTATGATTTTTGAATATTTCAACTAATTTAACTGATAAAGTTATAAAAGATGATACTCTTGACTTGGATTTGAACCCCGTCAGCATCGAGAGTGTCCTTGTTACTCCTTTAATTAAAACAAAAAAAGAAATGTAAGATTTTCCCGGGCATAACTCAGTTGGAGGCCCAAAAAAGTACACAAATGGCAAAACGGTGGACAATTACAAATTGGGCTTTAAATGAATAATCTACTTTTGTTGGACCCTCTGCATGCTAATGGCTTATAATTTGGGCCACCCTATATCCAAATTTTGTGCATTATTATTGGACTCCGTACACTGGGCTTAGTAGCCTGACCAATTGATCGACAGTATTCGACCCACTTGATCCATTGGCAATGTTCAGCATGAAAGTACAACACCAAACTCCACTGCTTTCAGGCACCGGCCAACCAACCTTGCCTTTCTCCTCATCCTAGCTAACTGTGAGTCTGTGACTCCACCACCATCGATAAGTACGATAACATCAATTTTTCAAAAATCCCACCTATGACAGAACTTCATTGATCTAGATCAAACGGTGAAATTCATTCGCTGTCATGACCACTAGATTGAACAACCAACAATCATCGTTATCTACAACTTACTTTATATGGAATTAATCAATTAATTCACGCGGGTGCTACATAAATGTACGCAAAACATCAATCCCGCGGGCAAATAAATGGTCAGCCTGACCTCAAACATAGTTTACCAGCTTTAGCTAGCAAATTATTGGTTGTGTTAGACTAAGTGAAACTGGTTGCGCTCAGATAGTCTGTCATTCTTCATCTAACTCGACCTGATCTGTACCTGAACAAATCAACTATAACTGACTAATTTTAACCCAAATTTTACCGACTCTAGGCTACTCTTTCCTTTTAAATATTATTCAAAATTTCGCTCAAATTCCAACAAACGTATGAAATTAACGTAAAAGAAAAAGTAACATTTATCGATTCCCGATCTTTTCGCCAAAAGAAAATATGCACCAAACATTTCACCCTCACATCTAAGTGACCTAACCCAAGTCAACCCTTGTAAACCCCTTACTCACCCCTCACCAAGTATATATTCCCATACATGGATAACTCAATTCACCACCCCAAAAGATATTGTATGGTCCAAAAATGTATACAAACCGCGTCCATGATTAGACATCTTACTCAAAAAAACTCACATAATAATTTAAATCATAAATTTCCATTTAAAACGGACATTATCCGTCTTAAGCATACAACGATCAAATACATACTGAATTACATAACAAATTTTCTAAAAAATGCCAACATTTTTTATTTTCATTATCATTATATGGTAATATTTAACCTGTTTTAAGACCAATACTCCATCTTAAATTAGATTTATGGAATTTACATACTCCATCCTAATCAACACATCACACCCAACTTGAGTTGAGATTATATGTGCACATGCCTTGTTGTCCTTTGTCCCCCTTTGGACTACTACCACGCAGCTGTACATTTCACTTGTCCTTTCTTTCCCCCAATCTCATCTTCACATAATCTTTCATTTCTTTACATTTTTATACCCTACTTCTCCAAAAAAAAAAACAAAAAAAAATTAAATTTTTTACCCGTATACCCATTTTTGATACTGATTATACATTTAAATTTCTGGGTTAATGTCCATTTTTTGTATACAAATCAAAGTTTTTATCTTTTCTTAATTTTTTTTTCATTAAGGAATGAATGGTTTTATTGATCATGATTCTGAGGAAATTTCTCAGTATGTTGAGGTTGATCCTACTGGTAGATACGGCAGAGTATGTTCTCTTACATCATTTCCAAATTTTACAATTTTTATTCAGTTTAATGTTATTAATTTTGTGTTTTTTTTTTTGTAGTACAATGAAATTCTTGGCAAAGGGTCATCAAAAATAGTGTAAGCAATTCTCTCTCTTTTTTTTTCTCTCGTATCGGGTTTTGACAATTTGGGTGAGTCATTGAGGCACTGGGGTAACGTTGTCGCTGATTTATTTGTATGGTTTTAGGTATAGAGCATTTGATGAATATGATGGGATTGAAGTGGCATGGAATCAAGTCAAACTTACTGATTTTTTGCAAAGGCCTGAGGATCTTGAAAGGCTGTACAGTGAAATTCACCTGCTCAAAACTTTGAAACATAAGAATATTATGAAGTTTTATACTTCTTGGGTTGATACTAATAACAGAAACATCAATTTTGTTACTGAAATGTTTACTTCTGGTACTCTCAGACAGTAAGTCAGTCTACCCTTTTTACTACGAGTATTAGTTAGTCATATGTAAGACGATTATATGCATACAATCAATCAAGTTGGTAATGTAATTTTGTTGCACGCGTTGTATGCATATAACGGTCTCATATGAGTTTGTATTTCAGCATGACTAGCAATGTTTTTGTACAATTCTGGTAGTGAGTCGTATGTAAGATTGTTATTTGCATACGAGATCAAGCTATTAATTGTCTGTACGCGCTGTATGCATATAACGGTCTCATATGAGTTAGTACAGTTCTATTAATTGGTTGTATGCGTTGTATGCATATAACAGGCTAATATGAGTTTGTACAGTTCTGTAGTTCTGTTAATTGGCTGTACACATTGTATGCATATAACGGTCTCATATGAGTTTGTATTTCAGTATCATTCGCGATACTTTTGTACAATTCTATTATGGGAATGAATTATGAGCTTAGAATATGCTTATTATAGTGGTTGTTATTCACTTATATGTGCAATGGTCGATGTTTTTGACAATGGTTTTTCGGCGGTAACATAGGTATAGATTGAAACACAAGAAAGTGAACATAAGAGCAGTAAAACAATGGTGTAGGCAGATATTAGAAGGGTTGTTGTATCTCCATAGCCATGAACCGCCGGTGATACATAGAGATCTTAAATGCGATAACATTTTCATTAATGGGAATCAAGGTGAAGTCAAGATTGGTGATCTTGGTTTAGCTGCCATTCTCAGGAAATCACACGCCGCCCGTTGCGTTGGTAAGTTTGAGCTGTCTCATATGGTAATTATATAGTTGGACCACTTCAATAATTGCATTTTATTAATCCTTAGTTCCATGATTTCTCACAAAAAGTTATGATTGGAGCAATTTTTTAATGATTGACACTTTGACATTTTATGCATAGATCCATTCAAAGATTATTGTATTGATTGCTACTTGGGAAAGCAAAGAATCATGCCATCATAATTAGTAAACAGAAATTAATTATCTTTTTCCATACTTTTCGCAAATTGAATGATTACTGTTTCGTACTTAAGGTACCCCGGAATTCATGGCTCCCGAGGTTTATGCAGAGGAGTACAATGAATTAGTTGACATCTACTCATTTGGGATGTGTGTACTGGAAATGGTTACCTTTGAATATCCTTACAGTGAATGTACACACCCGGCGCAAATCTACAAGAAAGTAGTTTCTGTAAGAAAACCTAATAAATTTTTCCTAATGTATGGTTTTGAGTTTGATCGGCATGTTTACTTTCACCTAGTAGAATGATTTATTGATTTTTTTTTTCTATAGGGCAAAAAACCAGATGCTCTATATAAAGTAAAAGATCCAGAAGTTCGAGGATTTGTTGATAAATGCTTAGCGACTGTGTCTAATAGGCTCTCTGCGAAGGAGCTACTAGAGGACCCTTTTCTGCTAAGCAATGACAAAGGAAGTGATCTAAGACGAATTAGTCATGATAAAGATGGTGACAAAATAGGTCCACTTGTTGTTGAAGTACCCTACCGAGATCCCAGCGCTTGGATGAATGGCAGTGAATTTGATGGCTATGAACCTGATCATGATTATGAATGCCAAACACTGGAGTTAGCAGCCAGTGAAATCGGGCTATTTAGTTCACAAGATGACGACAGTTCGGATAATGACGACATTACAATTCAAGGTAGAAGAAAAGCAAACGGCGATATCTTCCTAAGGCTAAGAATGACTGATAAAGAAGGTTCTGAAAACTGCAGGACTAAACTTTTTTGTTTTTTTGATTCATAAGGAATGTTCTATGCTCACCAGGTCACCGGTTGTGTGCTTTATCTTTGCAGGAAGAATTCGGAATATTTACTTCCCTTTTGACATTGAGACTGACACCGCTATGACCGTTGCTACGGAAATGGTTTCAGAACTTGAAATTAATGACCAAGATGTGACTCGTATAGCAGATATGATCGATGGTGAGATCGCCTTACTAGTCCCTGATTGGAAGGCCGGATTAAGTATAGAAGATAGTGAGATTGTCTCACCTGACCTTGATTTGAAGAAAAAATTATGTGCAGAAGAAGCTGACGAAGTTCCCGATTGTGCCCCTAAAACAACGTTAGCTGATTTTATATCATTTGGTAGCCCCGGGCCCCGCAGAGTTCAAATGCTTCGCTGCGCTAGTCATGGCTCTACTTCTATGCGTGGGCGCTTTGAGGAGATAACCTATAAAGGTGACGGATCTGGTGAGGTTTCATTCCCGGATATTGGAATCCAACATGATCGTCGACCCAGCTGGAACTTCCATGGGCCAACTCGGTTCGATTCAGATGAAGCCGGTGACAAACATAATGAGTCGGGCTGGGAGAGTGAGAGCCGTAATATGAAGATGCCTTTTGACAGAGATACACGGACCCCATACAACTCCCCATCTGGCTCAGTACTAGATGATAATGAGTATCAGAGTGAAGTTAAAAATGATTTGAGTTTGCTGAAAGCCAAGTACGAAATGCAGCTCAAAGAATTGAAGGATCGACAATTAGTAACTCCCAAAGAGAAGCCACCATTATTATTACCCGTGAGGAAGGATCACAGCGAAGTGAAGAGAGACAAGAAGTTACCAAAACGGTCGACAGGGAAAGGAATAAATGAAAATGATCTGAAATATGCACTGAGAAAGCATTTTTCACCTCACTTTCCTTGGGATTTTGGGCAGAAAAAACGGTCAGGTTTACCAACCAGAAAGCTGCAGAGTGAGTCTTGTAGTCCCGAGAATCCGGTGTTAGGCGAAAGCAGTTACAGAGGGCCCGCGTATCCTCATTCACTTCAGAGAACAACTTCTCTGCCAGTTGATGCTGCAGAATCTACAGCCCTCTACATTCAAGCGAGAAACGAAATTCTATTGTGAATATGTGATTCAGCATACATGGAAACATTCTTTGTTTGGCTTTTTTGTGTGTGATCGTAATTAAGATCGCGACACATTCGGTATGTATTTAACGACTGGATTGAGTAAAATCCCATATACAATTATACTTTATACAGAAATATAGCCTGTCCATTTTAAAGTGCCATGTTTTTGCCTATTTAGTTTGCTGTTTCGCGAAGGTTATGATCACTGTTTGTACAAGTTAAGCTAAGACAAATACGAACTTACATGAACCCTATTTTGATGGACAAGTTTTGTTTGGGTCCATTTTGCTGGCGAAAATTGCAGAAAAGGCGAGCGAATTTCTCCGATAATCTTACTAGATAATCCAAACATGGAACATAAGATGTGAAAAGGTAAATTGAGCTTAGATGTGAAGATCATCATGAAGGAAGCCATTGATGATGATTGAGTAAGCTTTGAGTAAGAAAAGAAACACAGAAGAAAGAATTGTATTGATTATTGTGATATGTACATGAGTAGCATTACTCTTATTTATACAATTCATAGCAATAATTAACAAACATTTCTAGCAGCCTAACTAACCCCCTTAGAATCAGCTAGGTGGTTACAGATATTTTCTCCTCTTGATGAGCTGGCACTAGCTGTCAGTGATGATGTTGTCCTTGTATCATCATCACTGTTCTCATACCCCCC
>VHZZ01000247.1:48324-58798 GCA_009801015.1 Silene noctiflora
TATAATTCTCTATGTATATTTTACCTACCAAATTTTTGAATAAAAATGAAAACTAGGGCTATTATAATATTTATATAAGAAATGTTTAGTAGTTAATTTTCGCATTAATTTCAACAATTTATTCGAGGGGGAATAAAAAAGATTTTGTGAGTGAAAGGGAAGATAAAAAAAATGGTAACATAAATACAAAGTATTATAATGTTGAGGGAAAACAAAAAGGGTATCCACTTAAATAAAACAAATAAAGGTTAAATAAATAGGGTATTGACAACCAAATTTATAAGAGGAAAATAAAAAGTTTATATTAATTTAGTTTTCTTTTGTGTTTGCAACAAATATTTTTAAAACTTTTTGTACTTATTTGTATAAATTTTGAATAAATAAATGAATGTGTAATTTTTAAGTAGTACAGACTGTGAAAAAATAAGTTTAATAATTATCAAAGATAAAATATATAACGTTTTCAACCAACATTTTATCATATGAAATTAGTTTAGAAAAATTAGTACGAAAAACCTTAATCGATTCATTAACACGTTAATTTACGAAAAATTTAATTAAAATGTTAATTTTAATTATAAATCATGAAACTTACATGTTCCTTTACAGAAACTTTAATTAAATGTTAATTTTAATTATAAAATATGATACTTAGATGTGGTTTGTAAAGTTTACATCACTCATATAATATTTTAACTCATGAAATATTTTATGTATACAATTAATTAATATAGCTATAATGACGTTTTTGTTAAGGAATTTTAGTTAATTTGTGTATAATGTGAGGGGTAGTTTAGTAATTGTATGTGTTACTGAGGTGACATCATAATAGGGTAGAAAATGTGTAATTCTTGTCAATTGGATCATCGGCATGCCTTTTAATATTATTTATAGATAGATAGATTATAGATATCATCATTTATTAATTTATCATCCGTGATAAACTCCATCAACTACACCTAAATTTAACTCTCAAATATTGGGAATAATAACATAACAAGCGATTAGTATAAACGAGAGTTACTTCTCAAATCGTAACGATTTCAAAAACCATAATACTCAACAAAAATAGCATGATCACTCTCTAATGTCATTTACATACTTTCATCTTCATCCAACTGTTTGACATCATTCTTGGATTAGGGCATGTGCATTTTTACCTATATCGAAGGTTGGCGCAGTTGTGTATCCTTATAAATCGTTTGATAAACGGTTTATGTGTAGCTTACTGAACAAATACGACTTTAGGATGTTAATAAAAAATGTAATGCCACAAATTCACGACACAAATTCTCATTTAAGACCACACTATCCTTTTTAAGTTTAAGACTGATCAACTATCATACCACATGCGTATCAAGACATATATATAATTTTTCTCTATGTCCTTGTATAAACAAATGGTATATACTTAACCCGTTTTAAACTTAATTTTTTTTTTTTATGAAAGACTTGCTAAATCGACATCCATCTCATTCAAAATAAGATCTTACTGGTATTTCATTTAGAAGCCAATAGTCATTGTTCCAGCCATTCTATGACAATGAAGCGACAAGGACACATCTATCTACCTAATACTCTAAAATAGTACGGCTACAACTCCTACAAGAAACAAGGCCAAGTGTGTGTGGAAAAATTGCTACTTTAATGAGCTGTGCAGCACAATTTCCTCCTTAACTTACTACAACTAAGGTATTCAATTATTTGCATCTTGTAGAAAACAGTATAAACCGGATTGTATTAATGAAGGGTAGCGTATGCCGACTTGAAATGACCATAAGCGAATCTTAATTCTTAAATGGATCCGGTTATTGTTCAAATTTGTCTGTTCTAAAACTCATAGGCTTGATTTGTCATAACTATTAACTAGGCCTGATAAATGGGGCAATCGGGTTAGGTTTGTGTTGGACCAGTTTAAGTGGAGTCAGTTCGGCTCTCTCATTGATTTCGCGTAAATTCGCGTTGGGACGGGTCATTTCGGACTCAAGATTTGTTTCGGGTTTGTTCGCCGGGTCTGTTTTGGGTCAAAGTGTCAAATGGGTCGGGTTATTTCGACTTGGGTCATTTTCGGGTCAATGAATAAAAGAGAAAGTTGTTTCAATAATTTTCGGTACAATTAGAGTTATGTTCTGTCGGGTCATTTTCGGGTTGGATGATTTCGGATCGGGTCGGGTCAGTTACGGGTCAAGAAAGCTTGGGTCATGTTCAGGTCGGGTCGGCTTAATTCAGGTTTCGGTTCACTTTCGCGTGACGTAGTTCAGGTTAATTCGGGTTTCGGGTCAGGGGTCGGGTCAATCGAGCCGGGTTGCTTTTGCCAGGTCTAGTCATAACTAGATTGGGCAACTTTAGAACCGGATCGGAAAAATGGATTTGGAAAATGGACCGATAAGATTATTTGGTCCGAATCAGATCGGAAAAATGGACTGGACTTGATTATTTAGTCCAACACGGACTAAGTGGTCTGGACTGAATATAAACTAGATTCATTAGGTCTAATCCTCGGTCCTTAGTTTTTGAAGTTTTGTCTTCGGTCTAATCCGGTCGAAGACTGAAGTATCCAACTTTGATTGTTTCTAAAGGGTAATCATTATAAATTATAATGTTACTAAACAAACAAATGAATATTTTATCTTCAAAAGGTATTATGTAACATCCATGAAGATATGGGAAAGTTGTCCCAAATCGAGAAAATTAGAGGTTTATGATATGTTTATAAGAGATTTCACTCATCAGTTAATAACAAGGCCTTGTACTTTTGTACTTATTTGATGACAAATAATTGGCCCAGAGGTACAAATCCATCTTATATATTAGGGTTGTGTTACAACGATGGCGGATCCGGTTATTATATATTATAGACTCAATATTAAAAATTATCAATATAATAAAATATTAAGATCGGACTAAATCCAGAATTTCAAGACCAGTCTGGTCTAGGTAGAAGTTTTGGGTACAATCCTTAGCCCACCAAATTTTCATTTTCGATTTACGAACCAGTCTAATTTGCTTAGTTTGGTCCGATCTTGGACTAGTGGCCACCATAACTCCTAATAGTATCCGTCCCAATTAAAGTCAAACCTAATTAACAATAGTCATTTCCTCGACTGAAAACCAAATTAGTAGGGTACTTATAGAGTCCACTTCTTCCCCATACTACAATTGAAACGATATTTTTATACTTGCATTAGAATAGTCCAAGCGGGACTTAAATCTCGAGAAGTGAAAAATCCAAAAGAAGTTAAAGCAACTAAACATGATCCAAATTCCCTAGATATATACTACAAGTCATGTTGGTAAGTCTTTAGCCAATATTACAACGGAGTATCAAATTTATAATCCTCAGTTCCAATTATTTCTATTTCTATGAGATATTTTAAACCAATTATCCGCCTTGTGATTAATTTGAACCATTGTGATTCCGGGCAATGTAGGTTATAAAGTGGTAATAATGCCGAAAAGAGGAGGGACATGAGATGTAGATAGGTGAGGGAGAAAAAAGGAATGGCAGGTGACAGCAAACCACACTGCACAGTGCACACGGGTGGTAACTGGTAACTGGTAACGTACGTACGTTTGTCAAGTATGGTCCGATTGTGTTGTCTCCTACTTGTGGGTCCATTATTAGCAATGTGTACTCTACAGTCTACAAAGCAAAAGTGAAGGAATAATAATTTGTAATCGAGTGCGTTTGTATTTGATGTTTATTGAATTCAGATTCGATTCTTGTTTAATTGTTAATTATTGCGTTGATTCTCATGTTACCATTTGGAATTACGTACATTCTGTAGATTAGCTTGGAGTAGCCATACCATGGGTTTCAAAAATCTGCTCTTTTTTTGGCTATATATTTGTGGAACCATTAGTTCAGGTGCTCGAAACAAGTGTTGGTAAGTTACAGAGTACATGATAAAAACAATGAGGGAGATGTTTGTATAAAGTTTGAACGGTACATAATTTGGAGTCTCACACGTGAGAAAGACAGGTTAATATCGGATAAGTCGCCTGAGACTTATTTTTGGTAGTTGTTAACAAAAAATAGGAATATAAGGTAGTTGAAAGCAAAAAAAAAATGAAAGGTATTTGTTCGCAAATGGCCATAAATGTAAGGTAGTTTCTGACAAAAAACTCTAAAAACAATGATGGAGATGTTTGTATAAAGATTGAACAGAAAAACATAAAAAAACATGCTTTTTTTACAGCAATTGACATGTTATTGTGTTGAATTTGTTAGATTTGAAAATTTTGTACTTATATACCTCGTAATAAATCATAATAAAAGAAACGAATACGGATTGACCCACACTCAAAAAAGTCTAGCTGCACCATTGATTACACAGAAATCAATGTACAATGGTTCACGATATTGCGTAATTAAAAAAAAAATCATTTTAATATAGGCGTTTTATAATTTGAATTCAATCATATAAATTAAACATTAGATAAACTTTATGACATATTTTTTTATTACCGACATATTTAAATAAAAGAAATTATATTTCAAATAAAATGCAAAGATAGAAAGGAGACTTACATACACATAAAATAAAACTACACATAAAAATTTTAGAAAGGCAAGATGATGGAATTACAATGTGACAACCATACGTGACCAATTTTTTTTCTATTTTTCTATTATCCATATTTTTTAATCAAGATAAGTTTAATAAATTATATTTTCCCATATTTTAAGTGGCATACTAGTTTTTTATGATTCTCACTAATCTAAATTTATAAAATATTACAAAATACATTCTTCACTAGTCTTAAAATGGCTCTTAGAGCATTCGCAAAGGTGGAAATCTGGCTCCCCAAATGGACTCTCTCTTCTCATATGAGAAATCCCACTAATGCACCAACCTCCCCATAATTTAAGGCTCCACCATTATCAGAGGAGGTTCTCAAAAAAAAGGGTAAATTGTGTTTCTTTTGGGAAGGTTCCCAAATTTTTATATGTAAATGGGTTGTAGTTATAAATTGGGGAGGATAGACGATAAAATTAGTAGAAAATGTGATGGACGAATAAGAAAAGAGAGATAAAATATGGGGAACCCCATTATTGCGGATGCTCCTAAAAACCAAGATCCAATCTAAGACTTTTGTACAATAAAACTACTTTATTCATAGTCATTAGGGTTGGTCAAACGGTTGGGTCGTGCTAGGTTGGGGGCGGGTTTGGTTTGGGTTGAGGGACTCGAAAATGGCCCGAGATAGGGGGCAGGCTAAGCCTGGAAAATGGTGACCCGAGGGACGGGATTATGGTAAGGTTTGGGCGGGCGGGTCGGTTTGCGCTACATGAGGGTCAGGTAGGACGGGCTAAAAGTAACCTGAGGGGCGGGTCGTGCTGATTTGACTAGCCCTAGTACTAGTCAGAGCTCATAGCGTGAGATTTTGCAAGTATGAGGCAAATACTTTTTCATACCCATTATCACAAAATCTATATATATTATTAAAAGAGGTTTTTTTCAAGCGATATTAGAGCGTTCACATCATCTTTTTTAGTTTTAGGAAAGTATATTATAAAATCTTTCAATATTATGACAAAGATACTATGTAATATTTTTAATATCAAAGTTATATTTTACATAAAAGAATTTTTGGATTATCATTCTAACCAAAAAATATAATGCGAAACATTTAGAAACTTAGATATTTGGATTCGTTGCGAAAAACGCTTTCATTTGAGTATAAATTTCGTATTATTTACTATTTTCTCTCTTCCATTAAATTATTTACATTTACTTTTTGCACAAATATTAAGAAAATGAGATATCTCTACTTTTCATATGTTTACTTACACAACTACTCTCATGTAAGCCCCTCATATTTTGGCATCCACCCACCGAAAGATATAAAAGTAGACAATGGTATATGGGCCATTTAATTGATAAAAAAATATTCATATATAGAAACGTAAACAGTCAGGGGAACAAGATAAAATAGAAACGTAAACAATTCAATGCTATGAACGAAGCATTATTATTTTCTCAAATTTTAATTATGATAAAAGATGGTGTTGTTCTTAATATGTTATTTGTCCAACGTTTAAAAATTATGCAGGTGTGGTGAATATATTACATATAAATTTGAGTCTCTCAAGTATTGTCTTCGAGAGCTCTTACAAGAGTATTTTTTCATTAACAAAGTGTTTTATGCTTTATTTTATTTGAAAAAGATATTTTAATCAAATGTAAACAAAATTAGACATAGGATGCAAAATTATAACTAACTTAATCACCCCGTCGCAACGCACGAGTGTCAAATTAGTTGGTATGATACTTGACACGTCTTAAGCTTAAGACGGATAGTATCGTCTTAAATGAGAATTAAGGCCTGTTTGACCTTACTTTTAAAACTGTTTTACATTAGAAAAACACAAGTTAGGTCAAACAATAGTTTTTGGAAAAGTAAAAACAGTTTTTTTTTTTCTAAACCCAAAAACCAAAATAACCCCTAGAAACAGAAGTAGAAAATAAGAGTTTCTGCTTCTATTTCTCAAAATCTTCTAGTTTCGCTAAATCTCATATCTCCGACACCATTTTTTTTACGTCTAACAAAAACATAGAATTATCTTTCATAAGCAAAATTTAATTAGTCATTTATTCCTAAACCGTACACACTAGCATTATGATTTGCTCCATCAAAAATTCTTGTTTTTTCGGGAGGACCGTCCTCCTTACACCAAAACCCTTTGTAATATTTTATTTGGATTGCCTTAAAGTGTAAGGAGGACAATCGTCTCGGAGGACACAAGAATTTTTATTTGCTCCACGTATTTTTTTTTTCAATGAAAATTGTTTAATTATCATTTTTCGTAAGCTGATAGATTGTCTTACAATGATTTCATTTTGTTAGCTACTACTTTTTTAGGCTTTTTTAATGAACAAATTATTGGATTTTCTTTCGGTTTGAAAGATGAAAGAATGTATCAATTTATTTTAAAATTTACTAATTCGGTGAAAAACAACCTTAGTTAAATTTTAACAAAATTGATAGCATCATGATCGACTTGAAACTAATTTGATCCAATGTTGTTTGTGTTCGACGAAAATTAGTTACCTAGTATAATTGTATGATTGTTGACTTGTTGTTTTAGGTTTAAAATGACATATTTTAGCATTATATGAAAATTTAAAGAAGAAAAAAAAAAACTTTAAATTTGTTAGGCCAAATACCAACAAACTAATAAAAACAATTTCTTATAACTTTTGGCCAAACACCGACATTTTTCTTAAGAAATAGTTTATGCAAAACTATTTTTGAAAAATAGAAACTCATTTTTATAAACTAGGCCAAACAAGCCCTTAGTGTATTTCTTATATATTGGGCTGCCCAACAAATGTGGGACCTTTATAATGGGCATTTTTTGGTTCGGTCTGGTTCACCAATTTTTTGAAACTGTGAACCGGAATAAACGTATTTGAATCGGTGTGGTTCACTTAAATGCATTGATTTTTTTGTTTGGTTAATTAAACCTAAAAAATAAGCGGTTTTCAGTTTTTTGGGTTCGATTTTAATGGTGCGGTTAACCATTATTACTACTCCTACTAGTTATGTGCAACGATCTAGGAACAAAATCATCAGATTCTAACATATAAAAGTACTTCAGAATGTTGATGTTATACATACATGGAAATATGAAATGAGGCTAATATTTATTTTAATCATGTAAATAGCTGTAGTTACGGAGGGGCGGATGCATGCAGCTTTATCTCTATATTAACAACACAAAGAGACTGTTTTGATATACATTATACACGTAATAAATTTGAGCTAAATCAATTATAACATTAGATACTTTGAAACTGCCCTGTTCATCAACGATGATCCACCTTGCTGAATGACACAGGAATAGCATCACCCCCATCTTTGATCAACAAAAGTTGGCTATCACATCCTTGTAAATAAGCATTCAAAAACGCGACAATAACACCGCCTACAAACCGTCTCATAGGCTGTCTAGATTTGCCATTCTTAGCCAAGCAATAAGTAGACTTTCCTCTAACTCCTTTGGTCTCGTCATCTAACATGTCTAGATGGCCTTGATCTTCGACAAGAAAATACCACGCTGGGTTTTGACACTCATCATAAAAGTTCTCATGGTTCACACCCTTAGGAGCACAAGCCGGGAAAAACGCGTTCTTCTTCATTTCGCCATACCCTGACCCGATCACTAGTGTTGGCATGCCATCGAGATTGAAAGATTTAGGAATGTAGCTAAGTACTGGTGGTGGTGTTTGCTTGCCTTTGTCCATGCCATCCACAGGATCAATACCAATCAAAGCCGAAATTTTGAGAGGCGAAGTTGTAAGTTTCTGTAAGGCTAAAGCAAATGCTACCTTGCCTCCACGACTATGGCCGGAAATTGCAAGCTTGTCGATCTTGGGTTGTACACTAGATGGAAGTACGTCTGTTAAGCCGGTTGGTAACCATTTTATGATTGCGGCCGTGCTATGAATTTCGCCTGTTGTATCTGGTCCAGCAATAGTATATAACTACAAGGAATAATGGTTTAAGTTATAATTTTCACCTTCTATGTTTTCGCAATATACAATAGTTAACACTCGATAAATCTGAGATTGTATCTTTACATTTAAATTTCAGCATAAGATACAGGTGCGGAGATGTAATAAACCCAAATTCACAATTTAAGCGTAAAGGGCATTCGATGAGGGGGCAGGTGACTTGAGATAATAGGCCTCAAGTGGCCTTAACAAGTAGCAAGAGTACTCTGTAATTTCGGATGATTGTTATAGTACACAACTACACATGATCATGTTTCGTAAATAAACTACATGAACCTCTTCACAATGTTAGACTTGACAAACGGGTCAACCGTCTCGGGTTCAGGCCAATCATTTTCGGGTATGCTGAAATTTGGATCGGGTTAGGTCACTTTTGGGTTTGCTATTATCAACTTCTCTATGGATAACGGCCTGTTTGTAACAATAAA
The DNA here is from genome assembly GCA_009801015.1 of Silene noctiflora. Lineage (NCBI taxonomy): Eukaryota > Viridiplantae > Streptophyta > Magnoliopsida > Caryophyllales > Caryophyllaceae > Silene > Silene noctiflora. The sequence continues at coordinate 57,275 of VHZZ01000247.1, forward strand.
CATTGGGGTAGGGTATATTGATTCAGGTCAATCCTGGGTTATGGCTTATGAGTCATGCTCAAGTCCTCAGCTTGGTTATCAGGCCGACCCAACCTGTCGACCTGAATCAATTTTGCCAGGTCTAGTCACATACATAGAGAGTTCACAATGCAAAAGTGCAAATGTGATGAACTGGTAAGGTCGTAACACGTAAGACTCGGATGTAACACCTTTCTGATCAAACACATTTTATCAATAAAAATCTTCATTCATACTTCATAGCATGTCTGCTTCAAATCAACTTTAAGCTTTTCACAGGCATTAGAACGGATAAAAGCTAATTCCTGTGTCCCGGTCATTTATAATCCATTTTGGGTGTTTCAGTCAATCGTTGTTCTTTTGACAACAATTAATAACTGAGACGGAGGAAGTTTGGGCTCGAAGTGTGGATGCAGCTGCAGGCCCTCCCATACCTGATGCTAATATTCCACTTTAGAATTGAGCGGGATGGGATTCGAACTCGTGACGTATGATACCATGTCAAAACCTTAAACTTAATGGTTGGAGTTCCATGATCGGTTTATATTCTAACAGGATTAAATGTCCTTGGACGAATGAAGTAAAATAAAACGTAAATAAAAATACCTGGGGAGCAATGACAATGAATCCATGAGAAGCAATATGTTGAATAAGTTGAGAATAAAAGTCGATGTATAAAAGATATCCATGGATCAACAGCAACACAGGATACTCACCCTCTTTTGAAGGCGTTGCTATCAACAGTGGTGTCGGGGGTTCATTATCACGTAATTTACGTTTATCGGCGCAAGCTCTATTGGGTTCGATTTTGAGCAGGGCTGTTGGGTAATCTCCATCATCAAACACACTCATTATTGATTTATGTTTTGAGGTTGAGGTAACACATGAGGTGGTACACATTGAACCAAAATAATATTCCAAGGTTGTGTATGTTTATAGTGAACACAAATTCTCGTCTATGATGAACAATATCTGTCAAAAGCACTTTAAATAAAACTCACATAAGTAGATAAAGACAAATAATGTGTGACTTTCTCGGCACTTTATTTTTGTCTTATCTACCTATGTGGATCATATTTACCCAATTACCCGTCATAAACTTGTGATAAATATACTCGTCATAATCTTGTGATGGATATACCTGTTCCAAAGAAGACTAACTGGTCAGCGGAGAACCCTACATTTTGTGGTGTTAAATGCACCTGTATTAAACCGTGTTAAACCATTCATACTTTCAGTGCGTGGCCAGTGGCCATCCTTTTGTTTTTCAATTTAGCTTTCATACTCGGTAGTATTATTTTTTTATAACAATAAACTGATTTATTCACTAAACTTGTTTGTGTGGAAATAAACTGGGGGTTGATTTTTGTAGTCGACGTTTTAATAATTGTAGTCGGCGTTTTCATTCCGAATTACGATTTTGTCCTTGGACAATAAATTCACCAATTCTCTCTCTAAAATTTTCCTCTCAAATTCTCCAAAATTCTAATTAAAAAAAAAAAAAAA
>VHZZ01000247.1:61576-72579 GCA_009801015.1 Silene noctiflora
TCACCTCCATGGTTTAACGATAAAATTCATCATCTCACCATGGGATGACGATGAATTTCATCATCAAAACCATGGATATGTGATGAATGTCAACGAGAAACCATGGTATGACTATGAATGTTAACGTCACAACCATGGGAGTACGATGAATTCTGTTGTATACTCCATGGGTAGACGACTACTGCTGCTGCCATGCCCATGGACACACGACAATATTCATCACATCTCCATGGGACGCACGTTGAACATCAACGCACACCCATGGGCTGGCGATGAACATCAACGCACACCCATGGCGCACACGCCCAGATTCAACGCAAGCCATGGGGAAGATGATGAATGCCTTCATCTTCTCCATGGCGACGAATTGCAAAAAAAACACGAAATGTCCCAACGACAACACGAAATGAAAGATTACACGCTATTTGGAGGATTAAATCAACACGAAAACAACAAATACAAACTAATTAACACGAATTCAACACAAACTAACATATTTCAATTGAAATCAAATAAATTACATCACTAACTAATTGAATTCACCTCAAAATCAATTATATGTGAAAATTGTAACTAATTAATTCTAATTCCATCAACAATAACCGTTTAAACACTAATATTATATGCAAACAACAATCCTAGTCTAATTTATACTTCAAATTAAGAAAATTCGATCCAAATAAATACAAAAAAAACATTACTTGTGGCAGCGGTGTGGCGGTGTGACGACGGTGTGGCGGTGTAGCAGCGGTGTGCCGACGGTGAGGCGTGGTCGGCAGTGAAGTATCTGGGCAACGACGGTGGTGGAGGGGTGTCGAAGGTGGTGGTGTAGGATGATGAATATTTGRGGATTTTGGTTGAGAGAGTTTGTGTTGAGTTAGTGAGGGGAAAGGGTAGTATCGTCTTTTTTTAGAAAACGCCGACTACAATTACTAAAACGTCGACTACGAATTACAATCCGGAATAAATACAATACCTATTGATATTATGGAGGTCGTAGCTACCCTCCTACACTTCGTTATCTACCCTTGAATGCAAGAGTTTGAGCCACGGTTATAAATGCGTAACCTAATAAACATTGCTAAATTATATAGTAATTTAGCGCTCAAGGATAAATGATATAATTCTCAAACTTAAACACATGAATCTTCAAAGATATTTATATATCAAAAAAATCCGATAACACAACATCAACTAAAGTTTTCACAAGAGTACTTATAAATGCTAAATTACAAACTAAGGGATAGATGACTGGTTAACTCCATGATCGGATGGGCTCACCGTGCTAAGTCTAAGTCTAATGCTAATCTAATCTAAGACTAAGAATCTACGATCTAAAGATATACTAAGCTGTAGTTGTTTCTGTTTGAGTTGTGTGTCGTTTGCTTGGATAAATGTCTCCTTTATATAGGCATTCCCCGATTCCTTGTAACTACTCCTTAGTTGGGAGACGATTGAATAACCGCCGAGTCTTCTTGAAATTTCGTCCAAGCGTTGATAGCTTTCCCTAACCCAACGTTCATCTTCTTGGATCTTCGTTCATCTTCCAAAACCATCAGCAAAACTTGGCCCAATTACTTATTCTTTAGCTAATAGGCCCATGTACCCTTAATACAATAGATTTAGTACCTTAACTAAATTCAGCGCTAACAAATACCCCCCCCCCCCCCCCCCYCCCCAAAGTGTTCAAATGTTTATTTGATTCATAACCTTTAGGCGCTGATGAATCTTTTTTCCAGGTCAAGTGCTTTGCTGGTTTTGACTTTTTATACCAAAAATCCCAACTTATAATCCAAAATCGCCATGCTTTGCAAATTCCGGTGCAAACTACCAAATCTTTCGATTTCAATTTGGAGAAAATATGGAGAATCATAAGAGATTAATTAGACCTTAACACTGCTTCTGCACTTCCAAGTCAAGGTAGGGGGGCAAGATAAAAATCACATGGGTACTCCTACGACAAGTTAAGTACTCATAGACTTCCGAGGCATGCAAAAAAAATTCACACAGGTACTCCTACGATAAGTTAAGTGCTCGTGGACTTCCAAGTCATTTAAAATTTTTTCACATGGGTACTCCTACGATAAGTTAAGTGCTCGTGAACTTCCAAATCAAGCAAAAATCATACGAGTACTCCTATGATAAGCATTCGTGGACTTTCAAGTCAAACAAAAAAATTGAAACCTCACCACGTCAAAACACCCAAACGATGCACGTGACAAGGTCTCGAGGGGGCAGTTTGTAGGCACGGAAATTTTATTAAAGTTCCGAAAATAAAATAAAATAAAATAAATTATTTTAATTTAATAACAAATTTTAGCTTAATTTAATTACATTTGTCCCGCTTAATAGAATTGTAGATACCTCGTTTCTGCACCCTTCTCTAAACACCCGATGATGATTGGACCGCGTGTTTTATATATGAAACGTTATTATGACATTCTATTAGTTTGACATCAAACAGTTGCCTAAATAGTCGTGTCAACCCCTTCATTGTCATCCACTTGCCGATACAGTCGTTTTGGCAGTAATTAGAGTACATTTGCAGTCCGGGTCAAAAACCGTCTTCATTTTCAGAAACCGCCGTCATTTTCTCAAAAACTGTCTCGAATCTGAGTCGGGATATTTTAAGAAACCTAAAATATCTCAAATATTGTTAAGATTTTGAAAATATCTTATTTTGACGAAATAAGAAAAACAAATCCATTCCAAACTCTGAAAACGCAGAAATCTTCGCTGCTGAAGAAGAAACACCTCCAGGAGAGGGCGCACAACCTGCTACGCCTCTTCCTAGGCTTGTTTCGAGCAGAGTCCAGATCTTCTGGATATATTTCCGTATTTTAATCCTTCCAAAACTCTCACCTCGTGATTAGTATAAATACAGGCCTTTGCCTCACATATTATTCACGCGAATGTCCGCCTCTTCTCTTCTCTCTTTGCATTCTAAGACCATGTGTTATTGCTAAGACGCCTACGTGCTTGAGCATTCTCGACCACGTAAGCCTAGATCATTCTAGGTACCAGTCACGTTTTGCATAGACCTATCAATTTGACCACTACACTCAATCAACCTAATTAATRAATCGTTTTTCTAAAATCCTTTTTCAACGGGCATCTTCGTTACATCGTCGAATTAAGTTATTTTTCGCTTCGCAAACATGTAAGTCTGAGGGTGTAAATCTCATTTTGTATTTTATTTATGTATTTAATCTTATGTAAGAGTTTACGCCATAAATATGTTTTTAAATCCGTAAGTTTTCAAACCTTTTTGACGGATCGGCAAGGAATGATTGTCGAGAAGAATCACATCAGCAGACGCGCCTTCTCGAACAGTCGCAGCATCCGCTGCGCCTCTTCCAAAGGCTGATTATCTGCTGCTGCTCTTCTTCTTCTTCCTCGAGTACCAATTAATTCTTCTTTTCTGTTCTTTCGTAACACCAGTTTCCAAATTCTTTTACTTTTATTTTCGGCTTAAATCCCTTATAATGCAATATTTATGGGTTTTCGTCATTCATTCAAACCCGGATTTTCAATGGTTCGATTTCCCCGTATTGAATCATTCGAATTCGACTTTGATACATGTTTTCTGCTTTATGATGATCTTTCATATGCATGTAATTTATTAAATCACTTCAATCTCGAGTATAGTATCAATAATACGCTTAAATCAACCAACGAACATAACAAAATGCGAGTCTGACTTTCACAGTCAGAATCCAACTCGAGAACAGTCGCACAAAGTGATGCGCCTCTTCCAGAGGGCGCAACACGTGCTGCGCCTGTTCTGGGCTGGCTTCTACCTCTGAACTCGTCTCGTTCTGACGTAACTTTTCTAATTATTTTATAATTAACTATTATTCATATTATCACCTTATGTTTCAGCGTTTAATATTTTATTTCCTTTATTTGACGTATTTATGGCATAGATTCGTCTCTCATTCATTGTAATTTTTTTTTTTATTTGTTTGTTTTCTTTTCACATGTAAATGAATGTAAGATATTCACTTTGACCTAATTGTTTGCTAACTTTATATGTTAACCGACATAGTTTAATTCACATGTTAGGATTAAAATGTGGGTGTTGTATTGCATGCATATAACGAACAACATATCAAATATAAATAACATTCCCTGATCATTAATAGAGGTCATTATCGAGGCGGGCGGGATTAGGTGTTCTAGTATGAGCTTCTTAATACGTACCCTCACCCTTTACTAAGATATCTGTGAACACCAGTGTTCATTGACATTGCGAGAGTCATTCTAGATATGTAATGCTAAGGGTGACGGATTTCTTAGTGTCTATGTCATTTCTTTGTGTCATGGCATGATACGAAGTATTCGAACGGATCCAATTATCCACAAAAATTGGTGGCGACTCCACAAATGCAGGCTTGTTCAAACCATTCACCTGTTTCATGCCTTTCAAATCGGCAACGGCCCATGACGTGCTTTGTCAACACGAAGTTCCGTGGGAGAAGTATCGCCGCCTCAAACTCTGCCAACGCGCGGGTGGCCCATGTCCACAGTTTGGCGACTCCGCTGGGGATGATACCCTTAGACTAAGTCTAATGTTACCCAGGGTGAAACTTGAACAAGGTTAGGGATAGTTTGTATAAGACATCTGTTTCGTTTTCATTAATCGACCTTCTTAGGTCGTTTTAGTTGGCCTTCCTAGGCTCTTAACCAAACCAATTCAACCAATTGTCTCGTCTTGATGTTGCAAATTCTTATTTGTCCCTAGTAGATGGATAGCGATTGACGTCAACTACACCACGATGCTTACACATATTTGTATCGAGAGCTTTCACTACTCGAGGAAATGGAACTAGGAACCGGCCTTACTCATTTTTGGCACGGACCTCTCCACAGACCAGGGTTTGATAGATTGGTGTGGCAACCCACCCTTATAAACCAAAACCATCTTGAAAACACTCAGCATACCGTTATAATGCCTGTTTGTATACATGTTTGTATGTGTTCCAAGTCAATCACGAGTCTTAATATCATACTTGTAAACCAATAATGTCAATTTTCTATAAAATCTTTCTTTTTCAATCCATTTAAAAAATAAAAGACGTTTTGTAAACCAAATAATGCCGAATCTTTCGATTGCATTTTCAAAATTCCAATTTTCAAAAATGTAAATATGTAGATTCAATGGGCTAGATAAGAGTCAAATTTTCTAACGAAGCCATTTCCTAGTCAAAATTCTGTCGGGTTATAAACTCGCCTTCCCTTATATTTTGGGTCTTTCAAGTTCGAGTCAAGTTCAAAGACATTACACCATCATTTTGGATCCCTTGATCCGAAGTCAGTTAGGATCTGAACATTCCCAACACCTCGACTCACACACTAGAGACTAACAGACCGAGTCATTCCAATCCGTCTCCCAATGTCACGATTGGGCACGCACAACCCAAGCCTGAGTCAAGTTTGTCTTAAGCACACGTGCTAGCGTCGCACCATCTTCAACCATGTCCAAACCCGTCAGTAAGGTCAACGATATAAGGGTCACTCCGTTAAAGTTAACACTCGAGTCTAAAATCAAAGTCAAAGTCAAACACGAGAAGTCGCTCACGACGTTTCAAGAACTCATAATCAAGTGCAATCATCGTGTCTTGTCCTTATATATGTTCCTTCGTATCTCCCATGTGCGTTGCCTTAGCTTGCGTGATCCCATGCCGAATTGAGTTGTAACGCGCGTCATTTTCTTCTCGGTAGGAATTATGCAATTTCCAACGAAGATATACAAGGAAGTTTATCCTCCATCCTGTCAGCCATCGAAGGACTAAGTTCTACGGTCATGAAGTTTCAGGCCACTATCGAAATCTTGAGCACTCGTGTCGTTGATATGGAAAACCAAATGGGCATAATGAAATCTTTACCCTCTTCTTGCATCCCAAAGCCAAGTCATAGCTCTGAATCATCTAAGCTCAACACGACCCATTAATCTAAGCCAGCCAATGAAGATAAGGGAGCCAACTTCTTGGAGACTCCACCAAGAAGGCCAGGACGATCTCCTAGGGAATTCACCGACTTTGGAACTACATATGAAATGGCTCTACGAAGACTGGTTTTTCAGGTATAACTCCATCCAATCAGTCCAACCCCAGACCCTGAAAAGATATTGCCTAGGTGGAAGGGCAATTCGTATTACCAGTACCATCGAGGTAGGGAACATGATACGGATGAATTCTTTTGCTTAAAGCATATTATCCAGGATATGATCGAGAATGACAAGCTACCATTGTCGCCTTATATCAAGAAATCCAAGAAGATCGACCCTCTTGGGTCTAGCATCATTAAACATGACCAGAAATCATCCCTAGATTGGTCTCATCTCCTCGCTCCTCATAACAACTAAGAAATCAATGTGCTTTAAGACAATGGTATCCAAAGGGGAATGCTCATGCTTTCTGCCACCATTAACAATATAGTTTCCAAGATAGAAGGAGCCATCGATGGCCTAAGCATTCGACTTTCTCACATAGAAAATAAATTTGTCACATTCGAAAAATAACTCGCTGAAATGTGCAAGAAGCTTGATACTCAACCACATGGAAAAATAGATTGTGTTTATACAATCCCTCAACCTAACATTCTCAGGAAGAAGACGGAAGATTAGTTTATCCCTAGTTCTTCTCATGCCATATATTCGTCTTATCCAAGGTTCAAAATCAACAAAGGTAACCTCGTTGAACCTTCCAAGAGGACTAATGCACCCAGAAAGTTCACTGACATTCGGGATAGTTACTCTAATGCACTCAAAAGGCTAATCAAGCAAGGTAGGTTACAACCCATTGGACCTACACCTGACCCGGAAAAGAGGTCAAAATTTTTGGATGACAATTCATATTGTCAATTCCATAGAGGTAATGGACACGATACCGAGATGTTCTATAAACTCAAGCATGTAATCCAAGATATGATTGATAGTGGGGAACTCCTTCTCTGAGCTTTTAACTAGAAATATAGCTTAGTCGATCCTCATGGATATACCGTTCCAGCAAAGCGAGAAACCCTCCTCGACTATTCTCCACCAGTCATTCCAAGCAATCAAGACGGGGTGCTCAAATGGTTCAACGATCAAGACCAGACATTCAAGCCACCAAATGCTGAAAAAGAGTCCTTCGAAGATAACAACGATGATTTGGAGTCTAGATCTAAGATCGAGTCCGAGTCTGCGTCCGAGTTTTAGGCTTTCTTTCCCATAATTTTTCTAGTATCTGTTCTTTGTTTTCATTTCCATTTTCTAGTGACAACCCGGGGGCTATCCCACAAGTCACGTTCTCTCAAATCTATGCTAAATAAATTCATCATTTCAATAAAAATACAATTTTCAATCCACATATCATTCTATCTGTTGCTTACCATTTCCTGTGACAACAAGAGTTGATTTGAGACATTTTAAAATAACCAAACATGCCAAGTTAATGTGAGTATATTTAACTGACGTTTCATTCTAATTAGTGGAAGATCCGAAACCCCGTGTCCATTTTTCTTACCTATTCCATGTCTGGTAATAGAAGCCCATTCCTCACAATACACAACCCGTTTTCTAAAGACCGACCCATCACGCAAAATGTGTTAGTCTAACCCAAATCCATGATAGCAAGTCATCATCAAATTCAAAGGCAAATCAAAAAAAAAAAAAAAAAAAAAAAGCCAAAGAAGAAAGCCTTAATCAAGAAGCAAAAACAATGCCAATATCAAAAGGCAAAATCCAAAGCAAACCAAAGGGATAGAGCCCGAAACTAAGCGAGATAGATTCTGGACCAATAATCTAAATCCACAGTATGAATCAAGAACTAGCCTAAAATCAAATGCCAATAGTTAACGACAAAACTTGAAGCTGAAGATGCCAGAGTGTCAGCTAGCACCGCAATATAGCCTTTCTACACCCTAAGTCCTTCTAGAGACCGTTACAGGGAGATAGTTAAGAATTTTAAGAATCCTCTCAAGCTTGTCACATATACCCAACCTTTAGGGCCAAGACATGGAAACTTGATCCCACGTCAATTAACCTACCATTTTTGTGCTCAGGCTACATCAAGCCCGAGACCCCATTTCCAAGCCACATTACAAACCATAACTCATCAAGCCTTAACTCCACAAAAACAAGCTCCAGAGATTTGTTGATTCAAAGCGTTTTACTTCCAAGCTCTATATATCCAAGCCATTTTCACCTTATCCAGACACGGGTAAAATACTTTGCTACCCGAAATGGGACATACCCAACTTACCCTTAGGGCCCGCTTTTGAGTGTGCTCACATGACAAGGAAATTTCTTATAAACTACACTTCTTTGGTCTATGATCAGAGAGGGAATTATCTCAAATCGATTCTTCGAGTCACTAAAGGAATATACCCTCGTGACCCATGCACTTTAAGGCCATAACATCTATCTTAGGCACACACTCAGAACTACGATCTGGTTTGATTTTACTCCACGTGAATACGTAGGCAGTCCTCCAACAAGGACACAACCACCCCATCCATCAACTTTCGACCTCAATTATCGACCTTTCAACCATCCTAAAACGTTATATCCACCTATTTTACATCTATATATACATGGGACTCCTTCTTTTGGTCGTCGCCCAGTTTCCTTTTACCAATTACCCGAGTCTTCTTCTCATCCTGGGGGATTCTCTTCCGAGACGCCACCCTTATTTTATTCCTCCTTTTCATTCTCGAGTCTCATTTGAGTCAAGCTAATGCTCGGTCCGGACGATGACAAACGTCTTAGATGATTCTCCAAGTCATTATGCCTCACTACAGCAAACGGTGACGAAAGATATCCAAGTAAATAGCCGGTCCATGGCTCATGTCATACCTTTATATGCCCATCACTGGCAGATCTTCTACCTTGGGAACTGAAACGCACTGTCGCCCATATTTGGCTAGGGTTGCGCATGCTTAGGAAAAGTCTGTCGTAGTCCTCCCCGTGTCGCGTCAAAAATCAGTTTGTTTTACGTACGTCAGTCTATCAGTCTGCGTCCATAGGGTCTATGTCGTGTCAGTCATGTGTTCAAAGCCCATTGGATATGCATAACGTATTACAAGTAACAAATACAATTTATTAAAGAAAAGAGTTTCCAAAACTTATTTCTTCTTTTCCATGAGATCATGTGCTAATTGCTTAAGTGCTTATGTGTTATTTTCCTATTAGATTGTTTGTGTAGCCACTAACCATTCAGTAATTATAAGAAGCAAAGCTCGCTCCAACTGGGGGCTTCGCTCGAGCCTTCATTTTCCCCAGCAGCCTCCAAGCTACAGTCCCCAGCGACAATCGAGTCTCCGTCAACATATTCCCTAGCAGTATTTGCCGTAAATGCTCAAGGTTCTTCCCTAACGATCATGATGTTCCCAATTGTCGATATGCTCCCCACCCTGGTTATATTTCCCCAGCGAGAGTCCACCGCGGGCCCACAACCCCATGTAATTCTCAGTACTCCCCAGCGAATCGCAATCCCCCAGCAAAAGTTCACTGCAGGTCTACGGCCTTTGTACTTATCGATAAAATAGAGTTTGCTTGAGGCCAACTCAAGCTAAATTCTTTCCTCGACGGTTCCTACCAACGTCCTGCCTCTAATATTATTCCCTATAGAGTTTTTTAGAAGCTTTCCTTCATCCTTCAGAGTTTTTTTAGAAGCTTTCCTTCATCCTTCATAGTTTTTTAGAAGCTTACCTTCATCCTTCAGATCTTTCAAAATCTTATCTTACGACTTTAGATCTTTCATCCTTCAAAATCATCAATTGAAATAATTCAGATAACCCCTCGAATAATTCAAATCCTTCAGATGGTCCTTCCCAAATAATTCAGAAGCCCTTCAGTAATCCTTCAGATACCATTCAGTAACCTTTAGATAGCCCTTTATACGTTCTTCAGAAATTCTCTTCAGTTAGCCTTCAAAAACATCTTCGTGTCATCCATTCATAGGGTTTCCCTCCAGTCTTCCTTTTAGAAGAAGACTTCAGAGTTTAGCCTTCAGTGAAGTTAAGAAGTTTCTTCAGAAGCCTTGTCACCTCTAATGTCTTTAGACAACAAGTTATCTTCAGACAAATGAGTTTTTTTTAAGCCCCTTCAGTCTCGTTTCACCCAGGGGTGTTGCAGGTATGTTTCTTCTTAGGGCTGGCGAGCTTTCCCACGTAAGTGAAATGGACATTAAACGACCCTCCCCGAAAGTCGACAGACTCTAAAATGTTCCTGAAGACAGGTCCTTGGTTCAGCCCTCTTGAACCGCCTCGCGTTGCCATAGTCTTCAGGTTGTAATTTTCGATTGATCTGAGGGCTATACTTTGACTTTAGCCTTGTCCAAGCCTTAGTCAAAGTGGGGGCTCTGTAGATATCTCATTTCTGCACCCTTCGCCAAACATCTGATGATGATTGGACCGCATGTTTAATATACGAAGCGTTATCATGACATTCTATTAATTCGACGTCAAACGGTTGCCTAAATAGTTGTGTCAATCCCTTCACTGTCCTCCACATGCCGATACGGTCGTTTTGGCAGTAATTAGAGTACATTTGGAGTCCGGTTCAAAAACCGTCTTCATTTTCAGAAACCATCGTCATTTTCTCAAAACCGTCTCAAATTTTAGTCGGGATATTTTTAAGAATCCTAAAATATCTCAAATATTCGTAAGATTTCGAAAATATCTTATTTTGACGAAATAAGGAAAAAAAATTCTTTCAAAACTCTGAAAACGCGGAAATCTTCGCTGCTGAATGAGAAGCACCTGCAAGAGAGGGCCCACAACCTGTTGCGCCTCTTCCCGAGCTTGTTTCCAGCAGCGTCCAAATCTTCCAGATTTCTTTTCGGATTTTAATCCTTCCTAAACTCAAAATTCGTGAATAGTAAAAATAGAGGTCTCCGCCTTACATATTCTTCACGCGAGTGTCCGCCTCTTCTCTTCTCTCTTTGCATTCTAAGACCACGTGCTATTTCTACGACGCCTACGTGCTTGAGCATTCTCGACCACGTAAGCCTAGATCA
>VHZZ01000247.1:143078-157390 GCA_009801015.1 Silene noctiflora
CCGCGACACCGCGATCGCGACCGATACCGAGTTTTAAAACCCTGGTTGTGGGTAAACATGATAGTTATTGTATTCTTGACTCCACTATCATTGATCTTTGTGGTTGTCTGGAAGTGGTATTGGTTTGCTCATATAGCTGGTTTGCAGAACATCTGTCGTTGCTCTGACGTGTTTCTTAAGAGCCCATCTTAGATACTCTATGATTTATTGTCAGCTTGTTTGAAGTTGTGTTGATCTCATCTACACTTTGTCTAAATCTTATATTGAACATTACTATTATGAAAATTGAAGGATGTTAAAGATACGTAGGTTACGCCTCCATACCCTGTGTTAAAGGCTGTTCATAGTTGCATTGTAGTACTCCATATTATATTTTGCAGAACATCTATCATTATACTGAGGCATTTCTTGATGCGAAACATCTATATTTATTGTCTGCTGTTATTGTTGTCTTAAAAAATTGTTATGATCTCATTTGTTCATGTCACTATCTTTTGTAAATCCTAAAAATCATTTTGGAAAAGTAAAATTTCTGAACACTTGGATGACAATGAGCATTTCGGCTCGAGGGAAGCTCATTGTAAGGTTTGATATAATGATTGTAATTGACAACAGGCCTTTCCACTTAAATTGGATGGGCATAGACAAGTGTATTAAGCTTGCTATAATGGACATGGACAAGATATCTCGGTCTGATAGACACTTGTTAAAGGGTGGGATAGACCGGTTCAAGTAACAGGGGCGAATATCAGGTCTAATAGGAAGTAGTTTATTGTGTCGTGCAACTGTCTGAGATGGCTGTTGTATTGACTTGTGCAGTTGACAGGATAAGAAATCATCCAGGTGCAACTTTGTACATGCTAAACCCTGGTAACAGAGACGAATATCGAGAACGTGTGTACTCTCAAGTGGTTGATCTTCTGCGCAAGCATTGAAGTTGGTGACATGTTTCAGCTTTCAACTATAATGCGGCAGCCTTGATGTCACAGATTAGTCTTTCTTACCGAAATCTCTATTATTTCAGGTTTTGAAATTAGATGAGTTCACTTGCTGTTTCTATATGTACCTGTGTACTAGGACTCTACTCTAGTCTCTAGGGATTTCATGTGTTTGCTTTGAATGTACAGTGGGTAATAAATATGGACCGTCATATGACCGAGTTATCTTGGTTTTGAAGGCTATCATGGAAACGGTTTCATAAGTTATTGAACGTTTTTACTGCGAAGCAACAGAGACCATGCTGTGATTGACTGATTCCGAGATTAATTCTCAAATTAGATTTAGTGCCATGTACTGTGCTTAGCGGAGGACGGAGGTGTAAGAACTCTTAGCAGGCAGATTTTTCGATTACCACCTCCAACAATCCCATGACTTATGGTGGGTAGCATTTTTATTTTTTGTACCCACCACACCAGTGACTTAGCTAGCCCCATACCCGTCTCATTTGGGACGGGTGCAAGGCAGTATCCACCTTTGCGTGTCCCATTGACATTCTTTAGATTATGCCATTTTCCCTTGGAAAAGAGGAAAAAAGTATGCATGTATCTCTCATACAAGTTTGTTTTTGTGACGGATTTGACGTGAGACAAATGGGGAAGTGGAAGGGGCAAGTGAGAGATTGGAAGGGAAAGTGAAGAAGGTCGTGAAAGATCACAAACAAGACGGACGGTTAATTTAGAGTATTTCAAACATGAGAATTTTTTTGAATAAATAACATTAATGCTTATCCCACCTCTTCCTTCCCCTCTATGTGATCCAACAATAATTATGTTAAAACGGCCGGTCAGTTTTGGTAAAATAATTGCATGGTATAGGCGTATCACAAATTATCATTGAAGATGAATACGATCCGTCATAAGCTAAAGACGGATAGTGTTCCTCTTACAATATGCAAGTGACACCAACCATGGGGTGCTCCATTTCCCTCCCACTTGTCTTATTATGAGAGAGATATTATTCGTCTTCAGTTTGTGACGGATAGCGCCGTCACAAACAAGATGCTTTGTAGTCGTATAGAGTATACTTGTATAAATTTCAACGCATCGTCAAATGAAATGTCTAATATAAACTTATGTTACTCTCACTCGGTTACAAGGGTAGGACATGATATAGTGTCAATTTCTTTTGTGAAGGTTTCAAGTTTTGATCTAAAATAAAGTGTGGAAGTGTTGTGTCGTATTGAACATGCGACACGCAACCAAAGCGAAATGTCAAAGTAACATAGATAATTTGTGAACTTAAGAGAGTTTTTTTGTCTTGCAACATTCTTGCATGATTTTGTGGAAAATTTTAGTTTGTATAGTATGGAGAAATGAGCTAAAAATCAATTACTACAGATTCAAGGGGTGTTTGGTAAATGACATATTAACCGATTTTTAGCATATTCAAGGGTTTTATCATGTTTGACCAATYAATATGCTAATTTTAGTGTTTGGTAAACAACATATTGAAAACAACATATTTGGGTCAATATGCTCTTGACCCCAGCATATTGTAAAATAGGAAATTTTGCTTAATTATACCAAGAAAACTAACAATCTACTAATCGTAATATGTCAATTGCCAAATAGCTAAATTAAGTATGCTAATAATAATATGCTAGTCAAATCTAATGATAGGATCTCTCATTTATAATTTGTTTTTACAGTCTACTTATGCTGAAATTAGTCCGTTGTTTACAACTATATAAACTCTCGTACGAGGCGGTCTCACCAAAAGAATTGTTTACCTATAAAACTAAATAAATTAAAGTAGGATTATAAGGAACATTAGCCATCAACACAAGAATCTAAACAGAAAATCTCGTACACAAAATGCCAAACAAACATTCATGTGAACCCTTTTTTGGTGATTAAATTAATTGCCAACACAAACTCAACAAACTTAAGTTATAGAAAACGGCATCAACCGCCAACTTCCCATTACTCGTTTAAGTTTACGATCATCTTTTCCTCGTCAAACATTTTAATATCAAATGTTCAAATTTTCAAATCTCCTAATTAATACTGACACCTACTTGTTACTGCCCACCTCTCCCATCTTCCACCTCCCACCACTTATATATCTTCCCCATTTCCTATTTCATTCTTTCTCGCAACTCACAATTTCATACTCATTCGATATGTCTTCGACTACTATATACACTCTTTTTGCAATCTTCCTTACGCTTTTTACGTCCGCCTCTGCTGCCACCAATCCATTTCAGGATTTCCTTGCTCCCTTTGTTTCTCCTGTTTTAGGTAGTATTTCTTATCTTCTATCATCTTTTTTTTTTATTTGTTTATTTGGATATTTTATTAGCGTTTTGATGACGCCATGCCATGTGCAAAGGCGTGGCTTTGATGTTTAAAACCAATATAAATCATGCTTCAAATATTTTAGTATATTCCAATGTTTTTTTTTCATCTTCATATTTGCTTTTGTGCAGTCTCGAAGAGAGTACTGTAATTAAAACTTGATGTTTCACAATACTGATTATTAAAAGCCGCCATAGGCGCATAGACGAGTATTTTTGCATTAATATCGACTAGGCCGTTGTCTGTACTGTATTTATATTCTGGTCTGTGTTGAATTGATGTGAAGGTGAACTATGCAAGGATGTAGGATGTGGGAAGGGTAAATGCAAGATGTCTGAAAAAAATGGTTTGGAGTATGAATGTGAATGTGACCCTGGTTGGATGCAAACTATTTTTCCAAATATTTCGGCTCCTAAGTTTCTCCCTTGCGTCATCCCCAATTGTGAGCATTCTCCCTTTCTCTTACGCTTTGTGTTAGTTATATTATGTTTTCATTACATTTTTTTTTTTTTCAGGTGGAGACGTCGACCTTAGCTTAAATTTTCCTATTTAGTAGAAACGTTAAAAAGTTGTCGTTTTAAACTTGGTTTTCGACTACTGATATGTTAGATATCTTTTCGGCTATTCAATGGTCGTATAAGTTAATGAAATACATGTGACTCAAGAATAGTTTGCTTCTAAAGATACATACTCTAACTAATGCGAAGGGGATTGACTTTATGATTATGTACTCCATGTGTATCTATTCTATAACATAGCAAAAAAAACCACAAATAGACGATTCTGTTTAAGGTTACGACAATATATGTTTTGAGTTTGCAAAACCATATGTTGAATGTGAGGGCATTCCAATTTCATTTGTTGCCGTTTAGTAGCCGTAAGATCCAAGGTTTTTCATTTTCTCAGACGTGGTACATGGGACTATGGGAGGTGTATATTACTTCATCTCGTGAATTTGGCTGCATAGAGCCGTGACACGACAGATTCATACACTTAATTTTAAGCCAAGCACATTTTAATATTTGGAGAAAGTTGTGTACTTGTGTCTGACACTAGCGGTGGAATTTGATTAAACATTGTTGGGAATACATTAATGGACCATTGAACTAAACTACGAACTAAGGTGCGTCAAACTACACACCAGTTCTTTCTCAAACTTACTTAACGTCGAATCTAATATTTGAAGGTACCCTAAATCGTTCCTGCTCAGAAGTCGAAGCTGCAGCACCAGCCGTAGCTGAATCAGGAAACCCTTTTCCAAATGCATCAATCTTTGAACGTAAGAGAATTACTCCACTTGTCGCTTCAAAATGTTTCATTGCGACCTCTTTATTGGTTAACGATGTATAATTATAGTCATACTTTATGCTATAATTCTATTCCGTATTCTGACAGCTTGTGGTTGGGCGAACTGTGGTGGAGGTGTATGCAATAAGAAATCAGGCCTCGCTTTTGCTTGCGAATGCAATGAAGGATACAGCAATCTCCTCAATCGTACTGATTTCCCCTGTTTCAAAGAATGTAAGTGTACAAATATACTCAATTATAAGTGTGATAGCGAGCCTTCTGTGAAACAGTTGCATGCATACAACCAAATCAGATATGCCATGAACTAACAGCATAGAAACCAATCCCTTTTTAAGTTTTCTCACCATCTTTAAAAGTTGGACAAACATGTTTAAAACACCTACCTATGTTGCAATTGCCACCCATAGTTGCTGCTGTATGCGATTCTGGCAAAAAGAATTGGATGGACTATTGGATTTGAACATGGTTTGTAATGGTTTAAGCTCAAAACCGGCTCATAGAATATGATTCATGATTGTTTAACTTTGTTTAATAAAGTTTTTACATAGAGGAAACTTACTCGTATATCACATACTGGTTTCTCATGTATTTACCTTACCAATACTGCATTGCCTGCTTAAACAACCATTTTGTAGGTTCTTTTGAAGGTAACTGTTCGAATCTGGGACTCACTTTGCCCAACTCACCAACACTTTCAGCACCGCCGTCACCAAGTCTGGCTGAGAGCAGCAGCAACAATCACGGTACTCTCCTAATTTCCAATAATTTTTCGCGATATATAATCTCACATACCACATTTCATAAATAAGTTAATGACGTAATGTACGCATCTGAATGATATATCATTTTGCTTCAGCTTTTATATCTAACTTGTTTCGGGTTTTTTTGACTTTCAGCAAAATCACAACATGAAGCCTTGTTCAACGGTATCATCGTACTTGTCATTGCCATTGCACCATTATTGGTGTATGCATAAGGAATTAAGGAATCCCAGTTGAGGCAGCATAGATTATTATGTAGGTCATTCTGATCGTATACGTAGAAATTTGTGGTACTGACTAGCTAATACGGAGTATATTTTATTTTGGGTTTGTGGGCTGTATAAAAGGTTTTCTTATCGTCTGAGATCTTGTAATAGTCATTAGGCCCATTACGACTTACGAGTATACGGAGCATTTATTTGGTACGTCGATAAATTTGCCTCTATTCCCCCATTGTGCTTTGCATTTATACGCTGTGGTGGTGTCTGATAAAATCGGCGAAACAGGCTCGTATGACTTCTATTGTCCCGGTATGATCTGATTAGTACGCTCGTATGACTTCTATTGTCCCGGTATGATCTGATTAGTACGCGACTTAATAAGTTGGATATGATCTTAAGTACGAACTGACATGTCTGGACTCAAATTGTTCCAATATGAAATGAATATTCGGAAATAACTGGATAGGTGAACACCTACAATATCTGTACCCAGAATTGCCAAACCCTATCAAATTTTACGCCCACCCAATTCAAATGACCCAATTCATATTTTACGGGTCAATCGGGTCGGTGAGGTCGGATTATTTTGGTTCTGTAGGCCTTGGGTCGGGTCGGGTCGGGCCAGGACATTTTGGGTCCAGGTCATTTCCAATCAGCTATTATCAATCAGTTTGCAACAATAAACATTCGGATCGGGTTATGCTGGGCCGGGTCAATGTAGGTTCGGGGTTGGGTTATTCGAGACGAGTCAATTTTACTAGGTTTAGTAAGAGTGGTGCTACCAAAACCTTAAACATGGATTATGCCTGTTCTTTTGGGGTAAATCGGCCGTCGTCTTCCGAGCTAAATTAAGCTTAATTAAATTGAATTAAAATGCCTGAACATAGCTAAATTGAATTGAAATTAGCTGAATATATAGAATTGAAATAAGCTAAGCTGAACTAGACGGACTTAAATTGAGAGATGATGGTTGAAAATAAGCCGAAAAGAATATAACCATAGTTTTGAGATCTCTAATGCTGAACGTGAATACATGAGAGCAAAGCATTGGGAAACTCGTACTCAATTTTTAAAACACATTGCACACTAAAAAAATGTATTCCTGGAAACCCGAGACCTCCACCAGTCACCCATTTTTTATACACAAATTCTCATTGAAGACGGACACTATCCGTATAAGCTAAAGACGGATAGTGCTCCTCTCACAATATGCAAGTGACACTAAACATGGATGCTCCATTTTCCACCCACTTGTCCTCCCACTTACTTTATTGTGAGGGGATACTATCCGTCTTCAGCTTGGACGTTTTGTTTTTTATATTAGGCGATCAACACCTAATCCACTAGACTTTGCTTAGGAATCCTCAAATGAAAGTTACTCACATAGTCACATAAATGAATCGGAAAAGAAATTGGTGAGACTTGTTATCCAAGTCTTGGAATTAAGGAGTTGAAATTCTGCTTCTTGGGATTGCCAAGGTAGTGTGGCTCTCAAGTCTATGTTACATCTTTCTTTAGCTTATATCTAATCGTATTTGATATTATTATGGTAAAATAAACCTTTTCCAAAATATTGATTAAGACCCTTCGATTCAGTTTCAGACCAGTTTAAATCGGTTCGGGGGTTTACCTTAATTTCGGTTTTAGTTCGATTTCAATCGGGTTCATTTCAGTTAGCCACTTACTGAAATTATCATAAAATTATGTATATATTGATTATAGCATAATTTTCTCAAAATATGCATAAATGACGACGATGTTTTAAGTGAAACACAATTAATTATTACGACACATTTCATGTCTTATATAGTTATGTTGAGTTGTTAAGACCGTTTTACAATGTTGTTACTGTCAAAACAAAAAGGTATACACAACTACGATATTACTGGTCTTATTTAAAGGATTATCGTAAAATTAGAATACATTGATTATAGCATAAATTTTCTCAAAATAAGCATAAATGACCACAATTAACAATTATTCCATCCCATTCATCAAATTCTTTACATTTTCCTTTTCTGCCTTTTTCAAATTTTTTCCATTTCTTTTTTTTGGTCAATATGTATGATTGAAAGTTGAACCACCATAATAAGTACTCTTCAAAGTCACATACAAGTGAAGTCCTAAAAATGTGCGTCAAACGCAAATGAAAAGAATCTGATAAATGAAAGGGAATAAGACACATGTCATGTCTTTTGTAGTTATATTGAGTTTTTTTTTGAGAAATAAATACGGTTGTTAAACTTTGAATTCCTATACCAGTAATGAATAAAGTTATTAAAGAGTGTGATTGATTGTCCAATTTCTTTTACAAATTTGAATCCGAAAAATTACATTCATCTCATTCGGTTAGTTTACAATTGAGATGGGATTCTTTAAGTGAATGGAAATAAACGAAAAACTTAACAATTTTTAAAATAGACATCACTCATTAGTTATTATACAAACTAACTATAATGATTAGATATCAATAAGTTAATTTTATTTTTTTTGGTGTTGGCCAAGAGTTACCTATCGACAGTCGGGAAATCTCTTTCGGGATACTGAATACAACCTAATGGGTAGACCCCTTCCGAATTTAGTTGTTTTTCTCATTTGCAACATTGACCACCTATTTAAGAGATGAAAGCTCGTACCACTCGCATCAATAAACTTTGATATTAGACGTGAATAATTAAGGGTGTAATGAAGACAATAAATGTAAGTAGAGATACATACATGAGCACGTGGTGCATTATCAAAGTTGGTCCCCGCAATTGCCAAGATCCTAGCTAACAGATACATCTTTCTTTCACCCTTATTTGGTAACCAAGATGGCCAACCTCATCTTCGCCTTTATTTTCATCATACAATAACTTAAATTAATTATACGGATTCTACATCTTTCAGACCTCACATGGCTCACTTCTAACCTTATTGGAAATCTTCAACATGGGCTGCTTCCACATTTTACTATATTACCCTTTTCCCAATCCCCACTTTTATTAAAAAAAATACATCACTGATTTTTTATGGGTTTGGATTGGATATGAGTCAGTTATATACGCCAATTGGTAGATATGTCAAATGCCACCGATTTGTCCATCTTTTTGGTTTGGCTTGCTTAATGATAAATGAGCTTTTTACACTTTTTGATAGACGAAATATTAGGCGAAAATAGTAGATATTGGCTTAAATGTCTACAAATTTTATGTTATTTGGTAAATGACATATTGTGATATCATATTGACCCAAATCTACTTTTTGTTGAGTAGCAACATATTCCAAAAACATGTTCATATAACCTACTAATTGTGCTTCTATCACTCTTTTCAGATCAGCTAACTTAAAAACAGATGAATTTTTAAGTGTGTATTTTCGATAAATGACCAAAATAGAAAGGTATGAGGCTTAATAACATCTTGATGACAAAATTGGAGGGATATATATATTTCCCTATTTTATCAAAATATTAAAGGTAAGAGTTTTATTTTATTCTTATTATATATAAAAAAAAAAACGGAAATAAAAATTTCAGCGAAATATACTCCCTATTATTTATTGACATATCACATAAAGTTGTATATCTCTGTAATTCTGTAAATAATCTGTAATTCTGTAAATAATGGTGAACATGGGGTAATTAACAGGGATAGATGGACAGTCACCCATCTATACAATATAAATATTGAAAGTTTTCTAGTTTAAATATTGGAATATTTTTTTTAATTAATTTGCAATTTAAATTTTTCCACCTTAATTCAATCAGTTCATAGATAAGATGTAGTACAACTGGTTATATAATTTATGAGTTTTATAATAAAGTTTTCGAGTTTTTTTGTTTTAAATATTATAAGTTTTACTTTTAAAGTTTTTAAAAACTTAATTACTAAAAGGGGTCTGATATAGACCATGTTTGGCAAACGTAAGACACAAATTTACGATAACAGATAGCGTTAGTCGAATACGGTTGACAAATGTTCATAGCAGGTTTGATCATCAAATTAAATTAGCAGAATTAAGAACACGTGTTTGCTATAACAATATGCTGCTATTATTCAAAAACAGTAGAATCAGGTCATTATGCTATCTAAATATGTTATTAACCAAACACATGAAATTAGTAAATTGATTGGTCAATCTACTACGGAAGCTAGAATCTACTAATTGCACCTAATATGTTGTTTACCAAACAACGTCGGATGTTTCGCTTTAAATAATGGATTTTTAAAGAAGAAAGACAAAAGGGTAATTTAAGAATTTCAAGAGACAAGAATATTAATCCAATCAATTCAATCAAACAAACGACGCAACTTATTGGAAAACGACCTTCGTCGCTTCTTCCCCTGACATATAACACACCAACTAATACAAAACCATTAAAACGATAAAATGGTCACTTTTTATCGGGTCGCACATAGACGGTCTTAGACTAGAATTTGCGAAAATTCTTAATTCTTGACAGAAGAAAGACAGTAGATATTAGATAAGAGAGACAAATAAAACAGTACTAGTATTACTCTCTATATACTCTCTTGAAAGCTACCATTCATGTTACCCAATTATTCACATGAATAAACACTTCCACCAACATTGACAGCTACTACATTCAACAATTTAATTCAGATGCCGCATTATTATCATTATTAATCCCTCAATTCCAATCCTCATTCGTTTCGGTTTTGGTTCGAGTCACATGGGGAAAACAGGAAAATGGTTCAAGAGTTTAATCTCAGGGAAGAAAGAAAAGGTTCAAAAAGATGATAAAAAGTTTGATGAAATTCATCAAAATGGTAATGGTACTACGACTCCAGTCGTAGTACCATTACCAAGACCTACTACTCCTAAAGATAAGAAAAGGTGGAGTTTTAGAAGGTCTTCTGCTACTGGTGTAGCACCTAAGGATGTGGGTTCTGCGGTTGGAGTCGTCGTTAATAATAACACTGCTGCATTGCCAGAACCCGATGAGAATAAAGAGGAGAAACCGGTCGTGGAGACGGTTATTGATGATACGTCGAATGACGTGGATGTACAACTTTGCGGGTCAACCGATGCCAGAGAATGTGTTATTGAGGTCGCCGCTGCTGTTAAAATACAATGTGTGTTTAGATCATATCTGGTACGTAAGACTCCCACAATTTTAATGAATTTAATACGTTTATTTAATATTTGTGAGTTATATTTTTATTAAATTTATGAAATTTGTTTGAAAAGAGGGCCTGTACTTTATTTCACTTATTTGTTTTAATTACAATTATAAAGTGTTCGTTCAAGTACGGGTCGTGGCCCAATGTAATTGTAATTGTACAGGCTTTGAGCTTCCTTTAACACCGGATTATCATTGAAATGATTGAGGGTGGGATAACATGAATGATCATTTGGGACCGCAAATTTAACTAAAAAGATTTGGAAAAAAGTTGTACAGAAAACTAATGAAATGTGAATAATGTAATAATTTATTTAGTTCGTAAAATAGATACTCCCTCCGTCCCGGTCATTTGTTGTCCTTTGGTTTTGGCACAAAGACCAAGAAAAGAGGAGGGAACCAATTAGGAGATGACAAATGGACTAAATTGAATGTGAACGACCAAATCACTCATCAAATGCAATACTAAAATAAAAAGGACAACAATTCATTGAGACACCAAAAAATGGAAAAGGACAACAAATGACCGGGACGGAGGGAGTAGATTATACATCTTGGTAATCATCCAAATTAGTCGATTATCAAATAGTTAAAAATAAACATAAAAAGCCGAAATTGAGTTGAATTGAAATGATCTGAGTTGAATTGAACGGAATGAACCTGAGCGATTAAGTGAATTTATAAAAACTGAAATTAAGTGCAAAAAAACAAGGCCTAAATTTGTTTAAATTTTGATAAAGAAAATGTGGAAGTGCAGGCAAGGAAGGCACTAAAGGCGCTAAGAGGATTAGTGAAGTTGCAGGCATTGGTAAGAGGACATTTGGTTAGAAAGCAGGCGACTGCGACGCTTAGATGTATGCAGGCATTGGTGACGGCTCAGCATCGAGCTCGAGCTCAGCGGATCCGTACCGTTGATGATGGCAGACCTATTATTAACCATAGACAGTCTACTCATAGAAGAACTAGTCATGAGAAAATCAAGCACTCTTATCATGTTAGTATCCTTTTCTTTTTCCTGTTGACTTGTTCTAACGGTTTTGATCCGTTTTTGAGCATTCTGTTAGTATGACTTCTACCGACAATCTTTGACAATTTTTAGTTGACTAGAGGTAGACTTTGCAAATGGGTTGTTGGGGTCGGAATCAGGAACCGGGTTGACCCAGTATAGGTTTGTTTAGACTTTAGACTATTCAGGGTCCTTTTTAGGCCAGGTAATAATGCGCAAGTCATTTTGGTTGATTTCAAGTGTTTCGGGGTATTTAAATTAGCTTGATTCGTGTTTAAATTATTTTAGACCGGTTGGTTTAATGTTGGGCCTGCATCAAATTGTTCCTTTTTCGGGTTGGAAGTTAGATCTAGGTTGAGTTCTAATAAGTGTTGTCAGGTTTTGCTTGAAATATTTGGTTTGAGCTAACAGTAGAAGTTTTAGAAATAAATCTCTGAATTCGGATTGATTAGTGTGATGTTAATATGGTGTGTGGATACTTTAAAATTTATCGTAGAATCTTGAATGAAACGGACTCAGCTAGTTTTCAGTTTTTAGCTAGTTTTGTGAAACAGAACCTTAGAGTATGTCCTAGTGATTAAGATCCACGTGTCAGCATACAATAAGTGCGAGATTTGAACCCAGTCTGTCTTGATCAGATGGCCTTTGGAGCCTTCTATATATAAACTGATGGTGAGCTATCTTAGCAAAGACCTTCTCGAGTTTAATTGCGAACAACACTTCTTATGGAACAGGACATGGAGGAGAACATAAAAATTGTAGAGATGGATCATGGTGAATATGGATCAACTCCCAACAATAGAAACAGTTGCTCAATTTCAAGCCAACAACAAAATGTTGATCGACTTGACGGCAAAATCTCGACTTATTACCAACAAGTCTCCCCTGCTCCGTCAGCAATTACTGACCTGAGCCCAAGAACTTGTAGCGGGCATTTTGAAGACTGCGTTTATGCAACAGCCCAAAGCAGTCCACAATGCTATTCTGCAATGTCCCGACCAGACCAATCTCGAGCCACATTCTCGTTTCCCAACCCAGACTATGCAGAAACCATGTCCTACGAGTATCCACTTTATCCGAGTTACATGGCTAACACGGAATCTTCAAGGGCTAAAGCGCGATCACAGAGTGCGCCTAAGCAAAGACCTGAGTTTGAGCGACAACTGAGTCGTGGGCGAAGACCATCTGTTGAAGGGAGGAGTATACCAAAGGGTGCTAGAATGCAACGATCCTCTTCTCATGTTGGTGCTGCTGAGAAGAATTATCAGTATCCTTGGTCGGTGAAGCTTGATAAATCGGCTGTTTCGCTTAAGGATAGTGAGTGTGGATCGTCGTGCTCAGTTTTCACAAATGCCAATTATGCCAGATCTGTTGTTTCATATGATGTAAGTTGTTACCTACATATATGAAGCTCAAGTATGTTTTTTTTTTTGTGTATTATGAGTCATCTGAAAACAGCCTTCACGTAGCTGCAAACTTGCGTACTCTCACATAGCCTTTCCTCATAGGCGGAGTCTTTTGAGGCACGGGTAAATTTGTTATTGTTATGTAACTAGTTATTGCACCACCATCACCCCAATTTCGTAAATGACCTCTCTACATGACGAGGTCAGGAGGTACGATATCTTACATTAAAAGCACACACGGAGTTAGAGACTAGTAAATAAAATGCATTTTGAGTTGGTATAAGTGAACAATACTATTGTTAAAATATTAATGCTTTGTTATTTTCTTATCTGAATGCAGCCTAGGTACTAGACATTTCAGACATAACTCTGGTTCATCGCTGAGCATACAGGAAAAACCCGGCACAGCTTCATTGCGAATGGTGTACTCCGTAGTTCCTTATTCAGATCTTGCTTATTGAACGATTCAATGTTCCTGAAGTTGACCCCAATTGTATTTTTTTTTTTCCTTTTTGTTGTCACAAGAGATTGCAGTATTTATCTTCTTGTATCAATCTATAAAGTAAAGAGTGGTTTGTATAGGTTCTGTTTCGAGGCTAATGAAAACGCTATAGAAGAGTTATTTATATACATTATATTACTGATTTTTTTGTTAACAAACTGTCGAATCTTTGTTTGCGTTGGTATACATGGTTATGGGATTTGAGCTCGACGAAGATCACTTTAGGTGTTAGTGTGTTACTTCTCTGCGTGACTCGACTAATGATGAATGAAAATTAGAAAATATGGAGGGATTCTATAATGCAGAGTACTGTTAATCCCTTATCTTGAATCGGATATGCTAACGGGGAGGGAATTGGAGTGAAATTGAGAGGAACTGGCATTACTAGTGAGCGAGATTTATGAGGAGAGTTTCATCAAGACTACTGAGATTATATGCAAATTCCTGTTTAAGACCGGAGTATCCATCTTAAACTGAAGACGGGTCAAAATCCGTTTTAATTTTAAGACGGATATTTGTCTTAAGAGATACTAATTGGGGATTATATAAGTGCTTCAAGAGATGATAATCTATATATATTATTAAAAGAGGTTTTTTTCGAGCGATATTAGAGCGTCCACATCATCTTTTTTAGTTTTAGGAAAGTATATTACAAGATCTTCCAATATTATGACAAAGATAATATGT
>VHZZ01000247.1:223454-246415 GCA_009801015.1 Silene noctiflora
GATAGTCTTTCCTCGGATATTGTGTTCTTTGTTTGTTGTGTTCGGACATGCTTTAAAGGTAGCCTCTGAGTCGAACACTTGTTTGCCTATATGTTCATCCTATCGGACACTAGTGGTGAGATGCAAGCCACTAGTTGCGATATGATCCATTTTGTGTGGTTTATTATTTGTTTTATCAATATTAATACCATGTTATCCTGTATTACTCATTATTTATGAATTCTCTCATGCTAATGCTTTTATTCATGTATGATTAGTCTTTCTTTATTCTTTATGATGATCATTGTTGTTGTCTATATGTTTCTCGTTGTATCGTGGCTGGGAGGACCCTGAGTTACTCCCCACTGACTGTGGCATTCATGTTTTCATGAATGACAGGTACTAGTTGGTGACTATATGGGGCAWGACGGTGGCTAGCGAGCAGTATTCCCCTAGGCCTTAGTTTCCTATTACTAGACTTACCTTTTATTGTTGTTGTTATTCGTGGGATATGTTTACCCCAACACTCTTTATGTTTCCGTTTTGTATAACTTAACTATTTCTTCTACTTTGCGCTTTAGTTGTGATGATGACGCTTCGCTTTGGACTCCTAAAAGTTTTTAAAATCTCGTATTTCCGCTGCATTTATTCTCTTTTGTGTTATATTTTGGTGTCTTAAATAGCGGGGTGTCACATTCATCTTTGCATTTCTGTACTTTTTTTACACTCGTTGTGTGCTGCACCCTTTTTACATCAAATGAAAACACAATGTATTAAAAGCTCCTATACTACACTTGAGTATCAATACTGGAGCATATGAGTTGTAGTAATTTTTTGGCGTATGAATTCTATGTTTCTAGACTCGAACTAAGATTAAAACAGTAGATACTGCGTATTATGGTTTATTTGTATAAAGTATATTCCCTTATTAATAAAAATAAATGAATGAAACTTTATAGAAAAGAACTGTCTCACGGTTTAAGTCCGTCTTATATTAGAATTTGTGAAACTTAAATATGTATAACTAAATAACATTTCAATTTCTTAATTTTCTTTTGATGCATCATTTTAATTTATATGTTAACGATTTTCAATTAATAATACCATCGTTTTTAGCATGAACTTTATTAATTTGTAAATAACTAAAAAAAAAATGATTCATAAATTTATCAACTATTATTAAAAAAATTTAAATATGGAAGAATAAGTAGAGAGAATCCTCTTTGATGTGGGAAAAAAATGGAAGAAGAAGTAGAGAGGATCCTCTTTGAGGATGAAGATAGTGGAATATGAGTTGAGTGAAAGAAAAGGTGATATGTCGAAAAGATAAAAGGAGAGAGAAGAAATAAGAGGAAGAGGACATACTCTTCAATGTGGATGCTCTAAATTGAGGATGTCTTCCCCTTCCTCTTCAAAGAGGATGTTGCCACACTGAAGAGGACATCCTCTTAGCAATTTCTTTCATCTAAGAGGATGATCAATTCTCTTCAATATGAATATTCTAAACACTAATTTGGATTATAGTTGTTTCAATTATAACCTTAACCTTCGGTGCTGAAGTTATATACTTCCTCCATTCAACTCCACTCTACCACTTTGCTTTCTCACGTTTGTCAACGCGTGTTTTACGCGCTAAATATCGTTAGCTACGTATTTGTAAAAATTATAAAAGTTAGATATTTTAAAGTACTCGTAAAGGCGAATCAAACAAGACCCCACATGAATATATTTTCACGTATGTATAAAGAGAAAATTGAAATCAAATGCTTACTTGTGAATAGTGTATAAAACTGAAAGTGGTAGAGTGAAGTTAAATGGAGGAAGTATAGTTCTTTGAACACTTATTGAAATAATGAAATAGTGTATCCTCTGAGGATTCTTCTTATTAACAGATCTATATTCCATTTATTCTGGTCATTTGTTTACCTATTTTATTTATGAGCGGTACCTTTCTATATTTGAAATATTTTTAAGAGCAATTTTGATCATCCAAATATCCAATTGTCCACTTGTCACACACTCACTAATAATATCCACAAATGGTCACATAACTCACACCCTCGTTCTTTTTTTTTGTGTCAAAATCAAAGGTAAACAAATAATTGAGACCGAATATGTAGTTGGTACAATAGGGTGTAACAAACTGGCAACATAATATACACATAATATATACTACGAGTAATAAATATGTTAATTCTATTTTGTGAAATTGTCGTTTCTGTTTTCTGAAAATGCAAATTCATTTATATGAGTCACGAGTGTCATGTGCAACCATGCAAATTACATACGGGGATGTAGGATAGGTATAATTTTATTGTAACGAGTGAGAATCAAACTTCAACTTTATGGCCGGAGTAATTTAACGCGTGGTTAACTAGTTTAGCCTAAAGACGACTCTATGACAGTGTACATCACTTTGTAAGGCTCTCATAATTCAAATCTATAATGGAGTATTACATAATCCACCACATCCAAGGCTCCAAGAACTTCTATGCATTTACATCAAACGTTTTCTTGTTTCCACTTGAATTTTTTCAGCTTAGCTGAAAATCTGAAATGACAACGACAGAGATATCCTTGCTCTTTTTTTATCTGCTAAAAGTGACGTAAACAAACAATTAGATTGAGATGAGAAGGTTCGAAATTGAGACTTGTTTACAGTTGTAACTACGTACGGAGTATATAATATCAACCTTGATTGTTAGGCACAGTCTCATAGCATACATATCTCACCCAAACATACATTACACATAACACATCACTTAAACCTTAATATTTAATTTAAAATTTAGGAATTTTTAACCTAATACCTCTATATTTTTGTGATTTTTAGGTGGATCTCTTTCACTTTTCTTATTCTTTTTAGATTTAAATCTTGTTAGTATTACAAAAGATTAAAAAAAAAATGTTTGAGATTTTCTAAATAATATCCCTGTATTTTTACGAATTTGACGTGACAATCACCCTCGCAAATAACCATTCATTTGCACCACACCACACATTTTTTTTATTTCCATTCTTGCCAATAACCACACCGCACAAACACAGTACAAATCCACACACACTACTAGTCCACCTCCTCAATCCAACTCGACCCACCAGCACCAACATAGCGCAACCGCTTCCCCACGCCGTCATATCTCCTTTATACGCTAATATTGTTCGTGGTTAATTATGTGATTAACTCAAAAGAAAAAAGGTTAAACAACCATGTCATCAATTAACGTAATATAGTTTTATACTTACTGCGATGGTTGATAAAAGTTAAGAGTAACACGTATTTCACGTAGAAATTGCAAAAATACAGGGATGTTATATTATGTAGGACAGATGGGTGGTACCTCAAACTTTGTATATACGGTTGGTTTTATGATTTGTTTAATTTCTTTTCTTATTTTATCTATATTTTTATTTTATTTAGTTTAATTCTTATAATACTATAAATGTGTGTTATATAAATATATAACTTAAATATTTGTTGAATTTTTTTGTAAATCCTTAATTTTCTTTTTTACGTGTTTACACTTTCGGTCTCTTCACGAATTCATCCACACTTTTCAATATTGTCATAAGCTTTTTTGAGTTACTATAAAATAACTAGAAAAGTGACAAACAAACAACTAAAATGAGTATGCACTTTTATTCATCTACTTATTTTAAAAATTACATTAATTTCCTATGAGATCTCATTGTGATAGTTATTATTTTGATTTTTTTTTTCACTTTTATGAAGTAGCCGATGAATAAGTGTATTTTCTTAGTTAATGTGTCATATTTCAAAATAACATATGATCATCTCTTTCAACAAGTTTAATCTAATGGGCTTTTATATATCATTCAAAATTTCAAGCCTGGCTTAATTGTTAAAGTCATAAGAAGTGATATTCATAATCTAATTCGAATACCGTCAACATCAAAATCACCTTTTTAAGTTATAACTTCCTTTACACCAAAACAAAATATATCTCCACACGCGGTTCTTCTCCTTCTATATATACACATATTTGCTAGCTCAAAATACTTATCAAACAAAAAATCCTGATTTCAAAATTAAACTTGCAACAAATAATCTACAAAATTCTCTTGTTGGCATTCCTCCATTTAAAGAAAACCACTTGGCCTAGCAATTGAGGATAAGAATCTCCGATCATTATCCGGTCATTTACCCTAACAATTCAATTCCTATCCTAATTAATCCAAATATTATCCAAATTATAATTAATCCTATATATATATATATAACATAACTCTATAAACCAACTTCATATTATTATCCACTTTTTTTTTTTTTTTCAAGATCGTAATAAACTTGTTTTTTTAACTTTAGAAAACAAAATTATTCATATTCGTCACGATTTCTAATGGAGAAAGGCAACGAATATGAACAATACACTTCTAAAGTACCAATTCCTCAAGATAAACCATTCACCACACTCTTAAAATCGAACCTTAAAGAGACATTTTTTCCAGATGACCCGTTTAGAACATCAAAAAATAAGCCTTGTCTACAACAATTATGGTTTGCATTGCAATATTTCATACCAATTTTTGAATGGGCACCGCGATACAACCTTCAATTCTTCAAATCCGATCTTATTTCCGGCATCACCATTGCTAGTCTTGCCGTTCCTCAAGGAATTAGCTATGCTAATTTGGCTAGCTTGCCTCCTATTATTGGCCTATGTAAGTTTATTTTTTGTGCTTCATTGTAGGGCTTTTGTATTTGTTTGTTTGTTTGTTTGTTTGTTTGTGTTTTCATACACGAATCTTTTGGATATCTGCCCTAGTAAATTAGTAATGCATAGATTAAATTAAAGGGAAATTGCGCGAAATCACTAAGGTGTGTGTAATTGACTATATTCATTCAAAATCGATAAATTTACATGGAAAAATTCAAGTAAATTGTGGCTTGCTTGCTTTATGTTTCCATAATTGTATTTTCTCGTTGTTCTTTTTAATAAAGAAATAGGATTAGTACCCAAGACGAGGTTCTCAAAAACAAAAAACAAAAACAAATTTTGATTAGGTAAAATCAAATCAAAGTATACGAGTATTTGTGAAAATTATCACTATAATACTCGTGTTCATGTTATTTTTGATTAGGTTACGGCATGAAATATTTATCACGTTAATATTAGTTTTTGTATCGAAATCATTCAATCTAAAAAAAAAATTCTTTACAGAAGGAAAATACAGATAATTTCTATTTCCAAAAGACTGGGAATAATTTTTGATGACATGTTAACAACTAATCTTTTATTTTTATTTTCTTACTACTATTTTTTTAGCAATAACTACTCATTAATATTAGCAGTTTCCAAAGAAAACTGCACAATATCTAATGCATGCAGATAGAAAATAGGATAAGGGCGTGTGCCTTTTGCACGTTTCTATTATTTTTGATTTATGTGATAATAAATACTTTTTGTTTTCCAAATTACAGATTAGTTTACTTATTAGGATTTAGGAATATCGGTTTTCTTAACGCCGTGTCATGAGGACACACGATAAGATCTTAATTAGAGAAAGATTATTAAGATAATCATCAGAAAAAATTATTGATGTACAAACTTTGGAATACTCGTAATTGTTATCATAATTAATGAAATAATCTTATAAACTAGTGTAGATCTCGTGCTACAGCACGGTCTTTTTTAGATTTGAATTTTAGAGACATTCTCATAAAATTATAAGTATACATTAACTGTACTTTTTTCTATAAAAATCAGTTGAAAAGGATCATAAGGAAAGATAAAAGCTAGGTGTAACTAGTGCAAAAAATAACGACATTTTTTGAAAATTTTGGAGCCGTGGAACCATATTATTAAGAAGCTAAAGAAATTTCGAATTAGGGGGGAATATTGAAATATTTTATAAATCATTATTTTATTTTCAATTATATTTATTAAAATATTATTTTATTGAAATATTTTATAAATTATGTCAGTAAATCATTTGAGTGATTAATTCCAATTAGTGAGAATATTGCCGAGAATATAAAAGATTTGATTGCAATCCTTAATTAATAATGGGTCTTCAATTTCCCAAAATATTATTTGAGCTGCAGAATAGAATCAAAAAGAATATACAGAGAAATATTGAGTGCAATTTGCTTAGTTGAGCGGGAATAATTAAGCGGAAATATGTTAGGAGTGTTAATCTTTTAGTATATAGAGGATGTTTCTCTATTTAGCTTCTTAATGTTTGTCTTCTGACCCAGGTTAAAAAAACCGTAGTAATATAAGAGCTTGTGCCTTTTGCAAGTTCATTTAGCTTATATGGTTACGTATTAGTATATATTATTAAATCTTGAATAGGAAAATAGTTTTGTTAATTTCCATATAAGGGTAAATCATTATAGAATTTACATTGTCCATAATACGGAGTATCTTTTAAATATATAGATTTAGAACTTGTTATTTAGAGAAACAAATCAATTAAGAACGTCGATTAGGTAGTGAGTCAGCTATAATAATGATAAGATTAATAAACTTAATTGAAAAGTAATTATAGATAATACATTTTGCTCAAAAAAAGTCGTTGCCTAATTCACAAACTATCATGCTCCAAATGTACATACTTGACATTATCTCATACTAGAAGTGAAAACACCATTTTAAAAGCGCTTTTTTCAAGCATGTATCAATTAGCGTAGATGGCAAAATCATGACAATGCTTGATTCAAACTCTTTTAACATTTAAAAATCGTCTTTATGGTTCCTTTACCAACAAAAAAAAATTATCGAAGATATAAATTATTAATTGTTTATGAAATGAATGTTATTTTGCAAATGAAGATTCAAGCTTTGTGCCACCATTGGTATATGCAATGATGGGGAGCTCAAGAGATGTGGCCATTGGTACGGTGGCTGTCGCGTCTCTACTTTTCTCCAACACCTTGGGCAAGGTTGTTAGTCCTATCGAAAACCCTACTGAATATCTTCACTTGGCCTTTACGGCTACCTTCTTCGCCGGTGCAATTCAAGCTTCCTTAGGCTTCTTAAGGTATTCAATCACTAATTTGACCGAATGTAAAACCATGTGATATTTTATCTAAATAATCGCATTAAAATAATTATCATTTAATATTACTGTTACCGTAAATGTAGATTGGGATTTATAGTGGATCTGCTGTCACATGCAACGATAGTAGGATTTATGGGAGGAGTTGCAACAACAGTTTGTTTACAACAACTTAAGAGCTTTGTTGCTGTTAAACAAGTTGGTCATGAATCTGACGTTATTTCTGTTCTTCATGCCCTTTTCTCCCAAGTTCATAAGGTATATATTTCCGACTAAAAATAAATTCACCATCCTTTAAAATCGACAAATAATTCATTGTTATCGGCTGAAAATAAATTCACCATCCTTTCGGATCGACAACCTGATGAATTAGAAATTAGACATTACATATGTAATCTTATATTCTACAACATTTAACTTTTATTCCTGATATTGAATGGGGTCATCACGTTGTCAACATAGTAGAGTCGTTTAATAACATGTTCAAAAGATTCTTAAAACTTGGGCATATCTCACGTACATTGACTTGCTGCGCGCCAAGTTTAAGTACCATTTGCTGCAAAAAATTAGTTTTCTTATTATTTGAGATATCAATTTGACTTTTTGGACTGAACTTGACAAATTCATTTGACGACCCTACATCTTAACTATCTTTCCATCTGTTGTCAAAAAAAAAAAAAAAAAAAAACAACTAAGGGTGGTCAAACATAAAGGCAAGCCTGGCTAACCCGTAACCGACCCGCTAGTCGGACCGCTCACCCAGCCCGGCCCAACCCCTACATGGGTCGTTCCCGGGTCCATCAATCACTTACCTGACCCGCTCCAACCTACCTCAAGTTATTTCGGGTCCACCTCTGCCAAACCTGGCCCAACCCACCCCCATGCGGACTGTGCCCAGGCTCACCTACTCTAGCCCGGCCTGCCCGATTTGACCACTCCAACCATCCACTATTCCACTATTCCATTCTCAAATGTTATTCGGCCATATGGAAGGTCTAACCTAACACGTTTTTAATCTTTTCAAAGTGCAAAAATTGTTAAACGGAGTATTCCATAGCACTTGACCTATAATAGTAGTAATGATTGAACTTTTTTCCGTCTTTTTGTTTTGCAGTGGCAGTGGGAAAGTGCAATCTTAGGCTTCAGTTTCTTGTTCTACATGTTGATGACCAAATACTATGTGGGTCACCATTTCATTCTTTGTTTCACTATTTCTCTACCTGAATTACATCATCCAACTAACATCTCATGATCATGGGTTCTAAAATAAGACGATCTCACATATAAGACGGTCCTTTTTCCTTAAGAAAACCATTCATTTATTACTAAAAATAGATGAGGGTTTTTTTTTTATATTCCCTCCAATCCACACCAAACTCCTCACTTACTATATATGGACCATCCACACCAAATTCTCCATTACCCTTTTAAGTAAAAAGTTTACCCGTCCTTATTACTACCATTTATTTACACATTTGCCATCAACTTTATCCCTCCAATCCACATCAAATTCCCCAGTTACTCATATTCAATACCCATTTTACCCATTTTACACATTTGATGTGAATTGGAGGGAGTATATAAAAGGACGGTCCCACACAGTAATGACTGTCACGTAATGAGATTTGATGTGACACGTTTTGGTCTTATCAACAGGCAAGCAGAAAACCGTCCTTGTTTTGGTTCAGTGCTATGGCCCCTCTTGTCTCTGTCATTCTTGGAAGTGTACTTGTATACCTCACACATGCTGAAAAACATGGTGTTCAAGTGGTACGTAATCATCACTACGATTAATTTAACGTAAAACTCATAATCTAAGTCGCAACCTAATGACTCAAAAACTTCCGCTTATGTAAGGTTAAGAGGTGCGATTAACATTACGTACCCTTGTGTCAGAAACACAACCTTACTTAAGTACTTCGAAATTTCTAGCCTAAGCTAGAGTACAGAGAAAGTATTTTTAATTTTTGAGATGTACGTCGTGGACAAGATTATCTTATACGGAGTACAAGACTAGTTGATATAGCATCCTTTATCTAAAGCGTTTAATTTCAGAAAAACTTGTATGACATAGTTTGATATTCGGTGCAATTTCAGATTGGATCACTGAAGAAAGGGTTAAATCCACTATCAATTAACGATTTGGCATTCGGGTCGCCTCATGTTATGACAGCATTCAAGACCGGAGCCATTACTGCCATCATTGTTTTGGCCGTAAGCCTTCACTTGCCTCCTACACTGTTATATAATTTACATATATATATATATATGTCACAAAATTGTTACTCCCTCCATCCCAGTCAATAGTTTAAGTTTGCTTCATTTTCCCCTTACAAAATAAAGCAAATGTAAACTATTCACGGGACAGATGATATATTGTATTATCCGTTGTATGAATTATTGGTGCTAATAAGAATTTGGTGTTTCAGGAAGGAGTGGCAGTTGGAAGGAGTTTTGCTATGTTCAAGAATTATCACATTGATGGCAACAAAGAGATGTTAGCGTTCGGACTCATGAACATCGTTGGCTCGTGCACTTCTTGCTACCTCACTTCAGGCAAGTAACTCGTACAGTCGTACTACGTCCATCTAATATAAAGTGTTGAAGTATTGTATCAGATCTTATAGTCAAATGACTGTCGTAGTAAACTGATGTCAACTTCGATTTCTAATTTCTAATATTTTCGTAAGAACACTTGAATGATATGTGTGTTAATGCGAAAACAATGCAGGAATATTTTCGAGAAGTGCAGTGAACTTCAATGCAGGATGTAAGACAGCAATGTCGAATGTAGTAATGTCAATAACAGTGATGATTGTATTGTTGTTGTTGATACCACTGTTTCAATACACACCACTAGTGGTGCTTGCTGCTATCATCTTCTATGCCATGCTAGGTCTCCTCAAATATGAAGAAGTCGTCCATCTTTGGATGGTTGACAAGTTCGACTTTCTCATTTGCATCAGCACTTACATTGGTGTCGTCTTTAGCAGTGTCGACAATGGCTTGATTATCGCGGTATATACCTTTTACCCTTTTCAGTAACCCTGATTTTACAATAACGCGGTTCTAAGACTGCCTAAGTAGAGGAGTCCAACTCAAATATATTGAAAATGAACGAATGCAGATCAGCTTATCTTTAGTAAAGCTTCTGCTGG
This sequence comes from Silene noctiflora, assembly GCA_009801015.1. Taxonomy (NCBI): domain Eukaryota; kingdom Viridiplantae; phylum Streptophyta; class Magnoliopsida; order Caryophyllales; family Caryophyllaceae; genus Silene; species Silene noctiflora. Next base: position 233,615 of record VHZZ01000247.1, read on the forward strand.
TTGTCGCAAGGCCGAAAACTTACATGCTAGGCAATTTACCAAATACCATGTCCTATAGAAGTATGGAACAATATGGATCTGCCCAAAGAGTTGCTGGAATTCTTATCCTTCAGATTGAAGGACCTATCAACTTTGCTTGCACAAACTATTTAAGAGAAAGGTATGCAATTTCGGGTTTTCATATTTATATCAGCCTGATTATCGCGTTCATAATATGGCTTGGCTCCATAACGATATGTTTCAGAATTTGCTTACGCTCTTTTCTCAAATTTATGCAGAATTAGAAGATGGGTCTATGAGGAAGAAGAGAGAATACAATCTTCTGCTACTCTAGAACCTACATTGGAACATGTCATACTCGATTTGGGAGGTAGATTTAATTTCGAATTTACAAATTAAATTACGAGTATATTTTGGTACTAGTTATATATGACATACGTGATCTACTTTGACAGCCGTTGGTAGCATCGACACTAGTGGAATTGGCATGCTTCAAGAAGTTAGGAAGTTTATGGAGCTAAGGGATTTGAAGGTAATATATCGAACCATTGTTGATTTCGATTTCAATCTTGATCCCAAATCGCCCGTTGTGCAATTAGCAGTTTAAATTTGATGAAGTCGAAATTTACTGAATTTCATGCTGGTGATCTTACAGCTGATATTAGCCAACCCCGGAAATGAGGTAATAAAGAAGATGTACCTGTCAAGAAGTATCGATGACTTTGGAGAGGAATCACTGTACCCAACAGTGTGTGACGCGGTAAGACATTGCACAAACAAGTTGGAAACAGGCAAGGCGCTTTCAATTCACGCTGATGATCAAGAGTGCGGTGTGTAAAATAGAAAGAAACTTCTCAAGCTCATCCACCACAAGTGATTTTTCGAAAGTGGAGAAGATAAATAACAGTGACCTGCACAAAGGATGTCAGTTTGTAAACCAACAATGGTGGAAAGAATGTAAACCGTATATAGGGGATCTTAGCAGGTCCCTGTCTTGTACAAACTTTGGTTTGGTGCATTGTATGTGCAATGAAATGCAGGAAAAAAAAAAAAGCGCACTCGCCCGTTTTTCCGCAGTGCGATTCCTGTCCAAACATTGTGCCACACATCTCTTGTTCCACTCGATCTTATTTTTCGACTCGTCTAAATGATTGACAAACGACGACCAAATAACAGTAAACTAGGACGGAACATATTATCTGTCGGACTATGGATAAAAAGTACATTCAAACACTATTCACAGATTCATAGACACTAGAGAGTAGATTATAAGAGAAACAGGTACGAGGATAAAGGGAATTTGTGTACGAGATGTTGATACTGAGGTGAGGCAGTGTCAAGATGGGTTAGGCATCTGTAATGGCGGGCTTAAGGTTGGCAGATGATAATGGCTGAGGACCAGGCGACAATGGTTGAGGGCCAAACAACGAATGGCAAGATGGAAAAGGGGGTGGTGATTACAATGTTGGGGAAGGATTTTAATGACGACATAACATCGTCAAAATTATCCAATAGCTTTAGCGCCTTAAACTAGAGTCTAAAACGTAAACAGAGGTTGCATGCATATTGAAGCAAACGGGTGATTACAAAAAAAAAAAAAAAAAAAAACCTCAAATGACTGCGATTTCATAAATAGTTGCAAGTCTTGTAACATTACAATCCTCTTGATTTAAGGTTACAACTATGGTATATCCTAAAACCCAACATATATGCTATATAGAATTGTTCTAAACTCAAGGCTAAAACCATGCAATATGCAAATCTGAAATTCGGTTCGCGTATACTGCTGTAGCAAACAGAATCAAACAAGAATCAAACTAAATGAGCGGTGCAAAAAAAAGATCCCAGTGCTACTCCGAACCAGGCTGTCGGGCATCAAACGTGATCTAAAAAACGCCAACTAATAAGCAATGAAGAGGAAGAGAACAGGTTATCTACATATTGGCATCAAAGAACAGACTTCTGGCATGATGTGTTGCCACAATCAGAAGCCCTTTCGCAGTCCATCCAGCATATGAAAGATCATCAATCCGAGTGAAGAGACGCTTGTCGAAAGTTGTTGCTGTTCATTTGAAAATTTTGGGAAGGACTTCATGAGCACTGATGTCCAAAGCTTCAGGATCCCTGGAAACATGATTAGCCGATTAAAAGTATAAACCTCTTGAGATTTGCGAAAGATACTACTATCTCTATCTCAAATATGTCGTTGCTAGACCATCATTTCTCCAAATAATTGTAGAGATACAATGCCAACTTAACATACTTATTTTTTCTATATATCTATTTTTACAATGGGTAAATACAACATAGCATAGATCCAAATGGGATTGGGGTCGGCTCACTTTACAATGTGTCATTTTTAAGAAGTTGCAAGTGTCGTATATTGTGAAAGAATTTCAGTTGAAGTTTGACCAGAAAATCAAACATGACGATATAAATGGGATAGTCTCTAAAATTTCCAATATCTAGCTTAAAAAATCAAAGATAACACATTAAGTCCACATTAAGGAAAAGAGAGAAGGACGAAAATAGGATGGAATATCTAGCTCCAAAAATCAAATACTCCCTCTGACTCAACAGGAAAACTAAATTTGCTTTTTGTGCGGTTTTTTAGGAGAGGTAAGATAATGGGGAATGGATTACTTAATTCCCTTTAACCCTTTCCCTCTAGGCCTCGGATCTACCAACCATCACCTAGTCACACTTTATCCACCAACACTCAAAGTCTCCAACAGTGCTGCCATAGTTGACCCGTACAATAACCACCCCCACCTATCAAACTGACCAGCTTACATCCACCGTAAAATGGCGTCCCATCACCCAAAGTCGCCTGAGAACGCCGAGAACAACTGCAGGTTCGACGCCCATCACTTATAAGTGTCGGCGAACGTGTAAAAAACCCCAGGCTTGTCAATGAGGCTCTGGCCATGGTAGCTGGTAAGGTGATTTGGGGATGAGGGTTGTTCTTGGTTGAGGGTAAAAATGGAGGATAGGGTGAGGTTGGAGTGAGGTTGAGGGTAGTTTGGTAATTGAGTTGTCTAAATTTTACCTAAAAGGCAAATGTAAACAATCTGGTGAAACACCCCAAAAAGGAAAACATAAACAATCTGTTGAGTCGGAGGAAGTATTTCTTCGAAGAGATTATTGATGAATATTAACTGTTATGCAAATTTGGAAACATTATAAACCCCATATGTTCAAATCAATACCCAAACTCTACTGTGGTAAAAGGAAAAAACTACGGTAATGACAAGACATAAGTAACATTCAGATGTCATAGAACACAGTAAGACAAGTACTTCGATCATGAAAGCGTAAACGGGAAAGACATAGGAAAGAAAAATGTACAAGATCTAACCTGCACAAAGTCTTTCCTTTCTCATTGACACAAGGGATAAACCACAGTTTCCGTACGAGGGGGGACTCAAACTGGACAAAAAGTCCATCATTTTGCCCATGTTTCCATTTCCTAAACCCTTGGCCCTTCCAAACCTGTACATAGAAAAGAAGTTTACTGCGTCATAAATTAATATATTTAATGTAAATTAGGCACAACATGTTCCTAATGTACATAATGGAGTATAAAACATTTTTTTTCTCGTGAAGGTATTAATTGCAAGGACAATAAAGTGCATTTAAAGTAATAGTAAAACATTCGGATTTACATTGAGACACTAATCATTAATTGATCAATTTGATTAAAAGAAGAGGCACATCAAAAAATGGGATGAGTGCTTGTTCAAAAAAATAATTATGGGATGATTGAACCTCATACTCCTTCCCCCGGAACAGAAACAGAAAGCTTCCTGGTCAGCTTATGGGATCATGCAAGTTGTACAACCACAAAGCTAAATCATATATTCATATCGCTTGCTAGTGCACGCACTAGTCATGCAGCCAACAGCAAGCTCAAGATGTATGCAGCCAGATCCTTGTTCAGTACACAAGTAGGCTGCTATTTGCAAGATTACTGAACTGGTGAATTTGAACCGATAGCAGACAAAAAAAGGGTAAATCACATGTCTATTAGCCAGTGTTAATGGCAATAAAACCATACTCAAGTAACATCTAGATGAAAGTATTTTGCAACCACTGAAAGATAATAAACTAAAAGTAAAAGGTGTTATATGCAACTCCATTTACAAGTAACATTAATAAAGAAACACGAATTAGTGACATGGCCATCTCAAGATCGATGTTTCTCAAGTTCCTCTCATAAGAATGATAAGATATATTAAGAAAGATTTAAATTCTGATAAAAACACACATTGTCGGTCACTGTGTCCATGCTCACTCAGCATCAAAACCTTTTGATATTATTGCATTTCAAAACAATAACAAGACTACCCCATCGCCTCATCGTCTCCAGCCCAAAACAAGAAAAAGGGGGTCAGGTGAACATGTCTATCCTACGCGGAAAACATGGAGAGATTGTGTTGTTAGAGAAATTAAATCAAGATAACTCACTATAGATTCAAAATTGTCTAGACATGATTTCAAACAAATTCGATGGGGTATAAGATATGAATTTGAAACCATTGTGACAGTAAATATTTAGAGAATAATATATCTGTATGATTATGGCCTTTGTTTGAAGTCAGGTATCCAAGGATTGGGAAGAGTAATTCCTTCACTGTTCTACTAGCCCCATACCTTATATATTTCATTATCATTGGTGATCTCGGACGATGATTCATGTTTGCCAACTCTAAATCATGTTGGATTAAGGCTTTGTTGTCAGTGTTGTTGTATGTCAGGTTGACATTAATGTAACGGAAATTATGTAAAATCATACAATGTTCAAGGCTTAAGAAATTACATTTTCTGGACATTAAAAGCAACATAGCTGTCAGTTAAGTTCACATAGGAGTTCTTTATCACAACTACCTTCATGTGCCATTATTGTTTAAGGAAAAACCTTGAACTAAAGCATTGTATAGATTAAACTACCAGCTGAATTTCCTCTTCTTCAATCATTGATAAGAACTAAAAAACAACTAAAAGTTTCATTTTTGAAGTCTTTTTTTATTTTTTATGTTTATGGCTCCTTAAGGCCCTAAAAATGTGAATAGGAGATGCAATTTCTAGAAATGTTAACAGTCATCATAAAAATCGACTAACAATTAATGATACTACTCCTCATTTGACATTTTCATATAGTGAGGAATATGTCAAGTAGAGTTTATACATTGAAATAGAGACCATGGATATTAGTGCAAACGTGACATGCTAATTTTCACAAGAGTTCTCTTACCCAAGTCCCTTACAGATACATCCCCCTCGTCCGGTAAGCAAAAATTCCAGTAGAAAATCATTAATTTTTGAAAAAAAAACATAAATCCCCTCGGTACTGGTTTTGATTTGTGAACTTGCCATTTCCTAAGTCCAATTATCTTATTCTTTCTAGAAATACCAACCGTCCTTGTTCCTCAGTATTGAGTATTGACTAGGTTCTGCTGAAAAAGAAATTTGCATTAAGAACACAACTTGTAAGTGATTGCCCCGTGGGCCTTTGTCAAGCAGACCAAAATATTGGTGGAAAACACGTAACTATGTACAGACGTCAAATAATGTTGTTACTGACGTATTGAAAATACCTTGCTACAGTGCTACACACATAAGTCTAGATATACTTTCAGCTGAGCAATGAGGTATTTTCAGTGTAAAGGATCCTTCATAAATGACCAATATTTCGCTGTAACGGCTAAAATTTGCCGTATATGACAAGATCTAGGAAGCCTAGGCTCAGATATAGCCAAAACAAAACAAACTTGACACTTACAGGTCATATAACTGATAAACAAACAAACCACCATGAGATGTGTAATTGTTCTTTCTGACAGGCCATAGTATGAAACCATGGTTTGCAATCGTGTTAATGATATCACAATTTATTGCCACTGTTTAGGCATTGTAAAAGCCCTCCATACTAAGCCCAATTACTTATGTCAAATAATGTTGTTACTGACGTATTGAAAATACCTTGCTACAGTGCTACACACATAAGTCTAGATATACTTTCAGCTGAGCAATGAGGTATTTTCAGTGTAAAGGATCCTTCATAAATGACCAATATCTCGCTGTAACGGCTAAAATTTGCCGTATATGACAAGATCTAGGAAGCCTAGGCTCAGATATAGCCAAAACAAAACAACCTTGACACTACAAGTCATATAACTGATAAACAAACAAACCACCATGAGACGTGTAATTGTTCTTTCTGCCGGGCCATAGTATGAAACCTTGGTTTGCAATCGTGTTAATGATATCACAATTTATTGCCACTGTTTAGGCATTGTAAAAGCCCTCCATACTAAGCCCAATTACTTATGTCCAAGCATCATGGAGGGACATATTCGACAAGATAATGGGACTATGGAAGTACCAAACCACAAAGCAAGTTTTAAAAAGTTAGCTTTTGATTTTAGAAAATCCACCTTAAAAATCTTGCTTCTTATCTCGATAGTGTCTCATCAAGTGTCTTATGAGATAAATGTTTTCCTAGGAATATATCGAAGTTATAAGCTTCAGTCATTTCTTTTCCTTTTCCTTTTCCTCAGTGATGTAAATTTGTAAGCCCAAAAGACATTGAAAACAGTCACAAATTTTGTTGAAATTGAATAGGATTTGATTGATCTAAAGACCAAAAGATGTGCTCCGACCAGATTTGATGAAAGGAGGGCGGCGGAAAAGGTGGTTTTCCTTTAAGGCTTGAATCTAGCAATACGGTCAGAGCTAAGTAAACAAAAGTAAAAGAAAATAAAATAAAGACGGACGTAACTTGAAAAAATTAAAGCAAGGTAAGAAAGTTGTGGAAACCAAAAATTAAAGAACTAAAATAAGTTTGCAAAAAAAAAAACTGTTCTTGTATGTGGTAGTAGTAGTAGTACTAGTACTGATACTAATACTAATACTAATACTACTAGTGGTGGTGGTGGTGGTGGTGGTGGTAGTAGTAGTTCCCTCTTCCGAGAGAGTGCCCTCTCCATTGCCATATCCTCACTAATCCCTACAACATCCATATCTTTTTCAATCACTATCCATGTTTATTTTAGTTTTCCCCTACCCTAATAATATTATCCATTCACCACTTCTGAATCCTCTTAACCACTGTCTCTGGTGCTCTCCATCGCACATGGTTTAGATAATTTTGATGAGCATCTTTACCGATTTAAGCCTCATAACTAAAGATTCTACAGCACACTACACGAGTTTCCAAATTGTAAGACTCGAGTAACAGTCAGATGCCTATGTTCATTTTACGCAAGGACTTCTTTATCTCCCTCAATTCTAGCATGCTAAACTTAAATGTTCAAGACCCGTACATAGGCACATCAACAGGTCCCATGCAAACACATAAAATATACCATAGAAGAGCAGCGATCTCATTAGCTGTAGAATATATAATCAATTGCTACATAACAAAAGGCAAGAACATGTACTCCATAGTCTCATACACAAACACCACAACAAACGTAACCGCCGGATAATAGTTATAACACTACTAAAATGCTATTCAGTTTGTTCTTAGTGTTACTTCACTTCAACACTACTAAAGTGGCTGTTTTATAATGACCAATAATTAAAATTTCGTCTAAAATTTCTTTGAACAACTGTTACTTGGCAACAGAAAGAAGGGCAGCCACTTAACTGAGCTATTTATCTATTCTAAAATAATCCAGAAGCAAAGAAAAGTTAGTTTGTGGTTTCATTGGAATAGGAAAACTTTACATTATCTTTCTCACATAATATTATCAGTCAACCGTGTGCCTATTTTCCTCTATATGAGCATCAAGAGGCAGCATTTCAGCTTTCGAGAATATAATCAAACATCGGTTTAAGACCAAACACCAAAAGTCTCGTAATTTTAACATCAGAGGCAAGTGGTAGCAGAAGAGAAAATGGGACAAGGAAATAAGAAGTTTCTTCAAATTCAAATTACCTGAGGGTAAGATATTATGTTTTTGGGAGTGATCAAGCAAGCTGCTCTTGAAAAAGACTCCACTGCATACTCCCTGAGAAAAGAGAAGCATCTACTGTGTGTCTCCGGCGATTCAAAAGCCTGGCATAGGAAATAAAGCGGATTTTACAACAACAACAACAACATTACCCCAGTGCCTCAATGGCTCCCGCAAATTGCGGGGTAAGGGGGGTCGGATGTACGTAGTCTTACCCTTGTGTTAGCAACACAAAGAGGCTGTTTCCGAATGACCCAAGATGAAAATTGCGTCGAGAACTGCATCGAAGGACCGCTACTTCACAAAAGAAAGAAGCGCAGCCACTTTAGTGAGCCATTTTGATTTATTCCATTATAATCCATAACCAAAAAGTAACGAGTCTTTGGCTCCATTGGAAATATGGAATGATAAAGCGGATTTTAGTTTTGAAAAATTACAATAGATGTCTGCAAAGACTCTAAATGATTATGCAACTGCCATATATCTTCAACAGGCTTATAATACTATCAGTACATTATTGAACACAAAGATACCAATTAGATTGAGAAAGTTAAAAGCTGAACCTTATCAATATTTACAGCTGGCGCATATTTTTCTGTATCCGTCTTTTCTTTGTCAAGAAGGAAGTACACTCTTGGGTCCACTTTCGAGTTTTCATGACATGTTTTGACAGCATTTTCCATTGTTTCTACAAGAAACGAGAAGACATCATTTGCGCATTCTTCACTTCCATACTTCTCAACCTGAAATTTAGAAATAAACTACAAATCAACCCAAGTTTAGCACACAATAACTACTAAAACAATCCAAGGGACAGACTACAGAGTTCCACACTAACTCTCTGTCCACTACAACCTCATTATCCTAAATCAAATATTTTTATTTATGTCATCAGCCCTTAGTTCCCTCTGTTTTCTATGTGATGAACTAGTGTGCCACTGAAAGTGGAGTGAACCAGGGAAAACAAACCCAAAAAGATGAAATGGAGAGAGTACATGCAATGGTTAAGAACTTCAGACCTACTGACTCTGATGCAAAACAGGAAACGATTTATTTAACATCACCAGGACTTCAGAGATATACAATGTGATAATGTGAACCAAAAGTCATCTAATAATGAAACAATTTGGATCAGTTATTCTTCATTAGTGTCCGTACTCTTGTGTGGCCAAATGTCAAGCCATGCACATGGCATGAGCATTAGGTTGTAATTACCCTTTCTTAGCTTACCAAATATAGCTACGTTAGTGCTGAGGTGGCTAACTAGTGTTCTAGAGAGTAGAGAGCTTATGTAGGATGTGGCTGCGGTCATAAATCTCTAACTTTAGGACGATCCAATGGCCTCAAAAGATTCATTATTGTTTGCTTTAGAATATGATAGAATAAAGCAAAATGGTTCTTACATAGTTTTTGTTTCCTACATTGTGAAGTGTAAACTATCCGCAAGGCATTTAGCATTTGTCAACAAGCCATCCAAAAACAACCAACCATTTTTTCCAACACAAGGGAAAATTTGTACACATCTGACTTTTTTAACTCGTTATAGGCATAACCCTTTGAGGCACTAGGATAATGTTGTTAGTACAACCTTTACGTAGATGCATATTATGTTTTTAATATTATCTATTTGTGAATTGCCTCGTGTCGTTTATTGATGCCTCAGTTTCTGTTTACTCTATTTTATTCTAGATGCCAATCCTGGCGTGCAGATTCTATTCCAGTGGATCCAAACACAGTATATTATGAATGAACTTACATACCAGCTCAGACTTCAATGCACTCAAATGCTTTGCCACATCAACATCAGCCCTCATTTTCTCCACTTCTTCAGCTCGCTGCTTATCCTTGGCCAACTGTGAAATTCTCTTAATTTTTTTCGACACCTCTGTACTTTTTGGATTATACTTTGATGCTACTTGAAATGCTTCTAAAGCCTGCAAGGTTAGAAGAGATCATTGCACACAGATGAACCTCAGCATTGAAGCAAAATAACATTACAGTTAGTGTGACATTATGTATAAAGCATACCTCACTATAGCGCTCCATGGCTTCTAATATGCATCCCTTTCGAAAGTAACCCTAAATGAAGAAGAAAAAGGATTGTGAGCAGCTTACGTGCTCGAATCTTTCAGAGGCTAAATGATAGAGATGAATTAAAAATATACCTTCTCCCAATTTGGGCTGAGACTGATAGTCTTCTCAGCATCAGCAAGTGCTTTTGTGAGTTTGACAAGGTTGAGAAATGCAGCAGCACGGTTGCTGTTGAATAATGCGACAAAAGTCGGCAAGAGAATCTCAGTACACAGAATCTAGAAGAATTAACTCACATGGACATTTCAGAAATCCCCAAACAAATGCTAGATTGCTAGATAAACACTTTAATAACAGGTAAGTGGTAAGTACTTTGTATGCCTTCAGACAGCATATTTTGGTTGGTAGTCCAGTATAATCAAAAGTACAGATGAGAAAAGGTAATAGCATCATAATAAAGCCAACAAAGAAATTTCCTCACTCCTCCATCCATATTTCTCGAAAAATTGTTTGCTTCCACCTTTTTTCTATCTTATTCAATATAGCAAGGATTAGACTCACACAACATCAGCAAATAAAGTTGGAAAAAGCATATATTCCATTTCAGTTTGTTCCAAGCTCCCTGCCAATAGTTCACTTTTCCTTTTTAGGGGTGTTTTTATGTGGCAGACAATGAATGCAGGACGCGATGTCCAACTTGCATTTGCTTATATAACCATTTCAATGCAAATGCAATCTGTCTACGAGAATAGGAGTCTCCCTCGTGGTTTTGTGTCTTGTGTTATCTCATTCAACTCTTTTAAGGCATGAACCTGGGTTACTATTCAAATCAGAATACTCCCTTTTCTCTCAATTATTTCTTTACCTTTAACACTCTTAGTGAGAGGTAGTACTTTTAATTTTTAACACAGTTGGAGCTCTACTCAACATCCACACCAAGTCAACCAGCTTGTACAAAATTCAATGCACAGGTGACAAGTAACTTAAGGATAGAGAATCACTAACGTAACAAGCTTAATTAGCTGATTGGCTGCTATTGAGTACTCGGTATAACCAAGCTTACTGAATTGTCATGCTCACAGAATTAACATCCGTTTTATGGCAGATCATTCAAATTTAGCTCATATAATGGAAGCCATAGCCCATAGTTGGCCCGGCCGTGCTCTAAAGGGCAATTATCTTGTAAGAACACAAGAAAGGGTAATCCCTCTGCCATATTACTACCAAAATAAAAAAAATACAGATTTGATCCAGACATAACCCTACATTCACTACATATAATTGATCCAGACGCTTTTTCGTGGTATTTCATCAAGCTTTCCAATATTTTCCGGAAAATGAGATGGCCCCACCGCGTGGTACCGATTTTCACAACCCAGTTTTCTCGTACATTTATTGGGTTTGTCAGACATAACATTTACAATCAAGGGTTTTAGCAGAAATCTTCAGTATTACAGTAAATAACACAAATAAATCAAAAACTATCATTAACAAAAACAACAATAATAACAAAAATTTGAAAAAGGGTGTTGAGAAAAGAGATAAAAACCTATAAAGAGTAGGATTATTAGGATCAATTTTAATGGCTTGAGTATAAAGGGCAGCAGCTTTAAGGTAATTTCCAGCTTTGAAGAATTCATTGCCCTGATCTTTTAGGGATACTTCTACTCCTTTACTGCCTTCAGTTTCCCCCATTTTATTTTTTTCTGGGAATGTTGAGATTTAGGGTTCTTGAGGAGAGGTTTGTTAGTGTTGGTTGATTAGCAATTTCAAACTATCAGCATTTCGCAGTTCAATATTTCAATCGTTTAGCGTGGAAAAAATAAGATATATGCAATCATAACTAGTAATAAAATGGAAAAAAATTAAAATAAAAATGCTCGAAATAAAGTTTACGTTGATCGTTAAATTGGGTCGGGAATGAAAATGTTTTATCGTTTTTGAATTTGTATAGGATGGTGTTTGAACAAGTCTAGCCAAGTAGCCAACCTTATATGGTACTCCGTAGTTGATATTGTTAGAACACATTGGTTGATGATGTCAAGTTTCCCTTATTATTTAATTGTTTCCTCTTAGTAATTTGATTAGTGTTCAAAGCAATCAAAGAACTTCCAAGCATGCCAAATGATCAAGATAAAATCAAGACAAGAAATTTCCTAAGCTTAGTTGAATGTTGTAAATGAGTAAGTGTAACATTCTCGTTTTTGTCAAGTGGCTACAAAACCATGCAATAGTGCATTGCACTGTGGTTTCTGATACGGTAGTTGGAGTTATTTTGAAACGATTTACAAAAACGTCCAAAGGCTTTTATAAGACTTAGTATTCTCAAAKATACCATTCTGAATATTTGAGGAACAAAAAGAATATGATTTGCAAGATATTTTAAAAATACCAATCTTGTTAATACAAGTCGTTTTCAATGCCAAAAATGGGTCTTTTACTTTTTCCTCTTTTGGAAATATTTAGAGTTCCCATACTTTATGGAAAATACAACTTTGCATTGAGAATATGCGGCTCTCTTGAGTCTTGCAAATCTGATTATTCTTCAAAGGATTTTAAACGAGATAATGTCTTTTGTCACTTGGACAATAGATGGTTAAGTGTGTTGGGATACTTCCTTTACACACTATATCTTCTATAAATAGCTTGCCCATTTCTCATTTATTACTCAAGACTTTCCAAAATATTTATTGAAAACTCTTGCAAATCATTTGAGCATTTAAAGTCTTGTCTTTCAAAGTATTTGCAAAACGTTTTAAGTCTTAAAGTCTTCAAAACCGTATACTCCAAGTATCAGTTCGCTGCACTGTGA
>VHZZ01000248.1:63817-75100 GCA_009801015.1 Silene noctiflora
TTGGGCTAGATTATCGTCTTAATGCTACTATACGATTAAGACGGAATTATATAGTAGTAATATAATTATTATATTATAAGATTCTACATTTTACGAAAATAATATATAAACTCATATTTGCTGTAATTAATTATTAAAATTATTTAAAATATAAATTAATTATTCTCGGGTGTTACAGCTCATCCCGATATCATTACGGGTATGTTCTCAATATTTGATCATCCTTGTCTTATTCTCTTTGATACCGGCGCATCTTTGTCATTCATATCTTCCAAATTTTCGGAGAATCTATCCATTGAGCCTACTCCTAGTGAGGATACCTTTATATATTTGCCATCCGGAGAGATTGTCTCTTGTTCGCTCTCTTACTCCAATGTTCCTATTTCTATTGCGGGGACTATCTTTCCCGCTAATCTACTTCGCTTTCCCCTTGAGGAATTCGATGTAATCCTCGGTATGGATTGGTTGTCTATGTACCATGCTAGGTTTGAATGTAGAGACCAAAATATTTGTCTCAAGAGTCCTTTAGGTGACCGTGTTACCTATAAGGGAACCCGATCCTAAATGGGTGTAAAATTGATTTCCGCTTTGAAATTGGTGAGTATGGTAAGAAAGGGTTGCCGAGCATACTTGTGTGTGGTAACCTCTACTTCTACTTCCTTACCTAAGCTTGAAGAAGTGCTCGTTTTTCGTGAGTTTCCCGATGTTTTTCCCCTACGAGTTTCCCGAAATTTTTTCCGAGCGTGAAGTGGAATTCTCTATCGACCTTGTACCCGGAACTAGACCTATTGCTAAAGCCCCTTATCGTATAGCGCCGACCGAGTTGAAGGAGTTGAGATTGCAACTTGATGACATGGTTGAGAAAGGATTTATTCGACCTAGTGCCTCACCTTGGGGTGCTCCCGTGCTCTTTGTAAAGAAGAAAGATGGATCCATGAAACTTTGCATTGATTACCGTGAACTCAACCAAGTTACTATCAAGAATAAGTATCCTCTACCAAGAATTGAAAATTTGTTTGATCAATTCAAAGGTGCTTCTACCTTCTCCAAGATTGACTTGAGATCCGGGTCTCATCAAATCCCCGTTCGTGAGTGCGATATTCCTAAGACCGCCTTTAACACGAGATATGGACATTTTGATTTTAAGGTGATGCCTTTTGGTTTGACCAATGCTCCCGCTATTTTCATGGACCAAATGAACCGAACCTTTAGTGAGGATTTGGATAAGTGTGTTGTGGTCTTCATTGATGATATTCTTGTATTTTCCAAGACCGAAGAAGAGCGTGCCGATCATCTCCGTACCGTGTTAGGAATTCTTCGCAGTCAAAAGTGGTTTGCCAAATTCTCTAAGTGTGAATTTTGGTTGTCCGAAGTTTCTTTCCTTGTCCATGTGATATCCAAGGATGGTATGATGGTGGATCCCTCGAAGATTGAAGCCTTAGTTGAGTGGAAGAGCCCTACCGATGTTGGTGATATTCGTAATTTCTTGGGTTTAGCTGGTTATTAACGTCGCTTTGTGAAGAACTTTTCCAAGCTTGCTAGACCAATTACTCAAATTTTGAAGAAGTAATCCAAGTTTGTATGGATCGATGCTTATGAATATGCTTTCCAAGAATTGATGAGAAGGTTGACTACCGCTCCCGTGTTGACCTTGTCCGAGGATGATGTGGACTTTGATGTGTATTGTGATGCTTCCAAGATGGGTTTAGGCTGTGTGCTCATGCAAAATAGAAGATTTGTTGCCTATGATTCACAACAATTGAGAATTCATGAAGTGAACTATCCTACTCATGACCTTGAGTTAGCCGACGTTGTTCATGCTTTGAAGATGTGGAGACACTACCTCTTTGGAGTTCATTGTCGTATCTATACCGATCATAAGAGTTTGAAGTATATCTTCACCCAAAAGGAGTTGAATATGAGACAACGACGTTGGTTAGAGTTGGTGAATGATTATGACGTGGAGTTTTTGTATCATGAAGGAAGAGCTAATGTGGTTGCCGATGCCCTTAGTAGGAAGACGACTCATTCCTTGAGTGCCATTCAAGTACTTCCCGACAATCTTTGTGCCGAATTCCGTAGATTGAACATCCAAGTTGTGGAGAGTGTATTCGATTACCTAGGTGCTATGGTTGCCGACCCCGTTATCATCTGTGAGATCCTTGATTCCCTTGAATATGATGCTACTTTCAAGAGTTTCTGAGCCAAGATTCTAGAAGGTAAAGCTAAGGATTGCAAGATTAATACAAGTGGATATCTTCACTACCAAGGCCGCATGTATGTTCCCGATGCCATTGACTTGAGGAAGAGGGTGCTTGATGAAGCTCATCTATCCTCTTATTCGATTCACCCCGGAGGAGACAAGATGTATAAAAACTTGAAGCTTCAATTTTTGCGGCCTAACATGAAGAATGACATAGTGAACTATGTTGGAAAGTGTCTTACTTGTCAACGAGTAAAGATTGGGAATAAGAGACCCGGAGGTTTTCTACAACCCTTGGATGTGCCTTTGTGGAAATAGTAGTCCATTTCCATGGATTTTGTGATGGCCTTGCCCAACACCGTTGGTGGGAAGAATGACATTTGGATAGTTGTGGATAGACTGACCAAGTGTGCGAGGTTTATCCCTATCAAAGAGACTTGGAGTTTGGACCGCCTTGATAGTGCCTATGTGGATGAGATCGTTTGATATCATGGCGTTCCTAAGGACATTGTTTCGGATCGTGACCCAAGGTTTTGTTTGAGATTTTGGAAAGCCCTTCAAGATGCTATGGGAAGCAAACTATTGATGAGTACCTCCTTTCATGTCGCTACCGATGGACAAACCGAGAGTACCATTCAAACCCTTGAAGACTTGTTGTGTGCTTGTGCCTTAGATTTTCATACTAGTTGGGAAAAGATCTTACCTTTGGTGGAATTTTCGTACAACAATAGTTACCATTCTTCGATCAAGATGGCCCCCTATGAAGCCTTGTATGGAAGAAAGTGTCGTAACCCTATTTGTTGGGATCAAGCAAGTGATGTTCGTGACCTAGGACCCGACAAGCTAGCTGAGAAGATTGACCATGTGAAACTCATCCGAGAGAGAATGAAAGCCTCCCAAGATCGCCAAAAGTCCTATGACGATGTTCGCCGTAGACCCCTAGAATTTGAAGTTTGTGATAAGGTGTTCTTGAAGGTTTTACCTATGAAGGGAGTGAAGAGGTTTGGAGTGAAGGGAAAGTTGAGCCCAAAGTACATTGGGCCCTACGATATTGTGAAGAGAATTGGTGTTGTGGCTTACAAATTGGATTTACCCCCGAGTTTGGGTAAAGTTCATGATGTTTTCCATGTGTCTCAACTTAGGAAGTACATTAGTGATCCTAGCCATGTGTTGCAAAATGACATTCCTGAGCTTGAGCCGAGTTTATCCTTTGAAAAGAGGTCAATCCGTATCTTGTATAGGAAGGACAAGAAGCTAAGGAGTAAGATTGTGTCCTTAGTGAAAGTTTTATGGAAATGTGGCAATGTGGAAGAGGAGACCTCGGAACCGGAAGCCTTCATGCGTAGCAAGTACCCTAGTTTGTTTGCCTAAGGTAATCTCCCTTACTTCAAGTTTCGAGGACGAAACTTTTTAAAAGGAGGGAAGATTGTAACACCCGCAATTTTATTAATCTATACCCCATACTAAAATATAGGTAAGGAAGTTTACTGTTCAAAATGAACAGTACTTAGGCGCGTCACTTTGACAATTGTGCTCACCAAACACTGCGTTCAGTTACCATAATATCTATACACCCCCACTTGCTTTCTCCACTTCTATCGCTCCTCAATTCTCTCTCACACCCTTTATCCTCTGCAATTCTAATTTCCTCTCTCCTTCATTAATGAAACCACCTTCTCCACCTTAAACTAATCTCACATATGGCGTCTCGAGTTGATGTTGACCCTAACTCGATTAAAATGAAGACGATCGGCGTGGGCGGGGTAATCGGGTCACATCTCTGCGAAAAACTTCTTCCAGAACCTTCTTCTAATCATATACAGTTTCACCGTATCAATATTAAGCATGATTTTTGCCTTGAAGGTCTCATCTAGACGACATATAAAGTAAATGAATTTTTTTTCTTTTTGTTGTTTGGTAGGTAGCGTTTTATTGTTGACGATGTTGCGTTTTTATTCAATGATTTTACGAATCTTTGATGCATTTAATTTGCGAGCCATTATTTAGTTTGATAATATTCTTCTCCTTATTCCTCGGTATCACTCTAATGCAAATGAGACGGATAGCAATACAATGGTGACAACATTGTTGATAGATGAGATGATTGGATCATTTTCAGATTTTAATCTCAAACCAACTAAGAGTAAATGGTAATTACTTTTTATGGGTTCGTTTTTTTAAAGAATATTATCTTGATCATTGTTTGTTCGGTGCGTGATCTGCATCTTGTAGTTTAATTGACGATCATCACTTTCGACCATTAATTAATTAGTTAATGCCGCAACCTCTTATGTTGACAATTTTATTACTTATTAAAGCAAGTTTTATTTTTTGGGGATGAATGCAAAAATTCTACATTAAATCATATGACTGAAGATGGTTACTTTGAGATGTTGGATTCTAGCAAGGTACAGTTTAGCTAGCTATATCTTGAATTTGAAGATCGAGTTCTAATGTTAGCTACAAAAAAGTAAACAATCAAGCCTTCTATTAGACTGTCCCAGTTGTGACATTGCTTTAGGTTTAATATTGATTTTGCTTACTTATTCTAATGCTTTGGTGATTAGTTCTCCATCTATCTATTGCTTTGGATTTAGTATTAGTGATGAAGAAATTTGTCATGGATTATCAAGACGAGCCTTAGTTCTTAACATCGTTACTGTATTTTTGTAGAAGGAAAAAGTGGTTGTTGAGAAAGTGAAGGATGACGGCTTTGAGGATGACGATGATAACAATGAGATGATGATGACAAGGTTCTTGCCCTAGGTAATTTATTCTATCAGCATTAGTGTTTTAGATAGTTGTTTAATTACCTATTTGTTATTATTGTTTGTTAGAATGTGGGAATTGAATTTTAGTTTTTTTATTAAATCAGAGTAGTTGAGTTTTTTTTTTTTTTTTTTTTTTTTTAATTTGCATTTGATGTGAGATGTTTATGCTGTTTGGCAGAATTATTTACTATTTGTGTTGTGATTTTTAGGTATGATAATCTTATGTCATCACTTTTGTTTTTTAGATTTGTTGTAGTAGATTAAATTATGTTATGTAATTGCATGTGGTCATTGGGAAGTTATTTTTAGTGGTTGTTTTGTAATGTAAAAGGGTGTGTTATTCAGACTTTTTGTAGTAGCTGGACTGATTTTATTTAATCGCGGTTGGTCACTAGGAAACTATGTTATACACAACAATGCAACATGCTATTATCAATATACTCCCTTCGTCCCAATCATTTGTTTACCTTTTTTTATTCTTTCTAAGGGTTATTTTAATCAAAGTTAAGCAAATTATTGGAACGGGGAGGGGGGGGGGGTATCTTCTAGGTTTTTGAATCAGCTGAAGTGTAGTAATTGGTTTTATTATCACGTTATAATAAGTCGTTCATTTTTAGCTAATCATCACTTGGATGTAGGGTGGGATTGGTAGGGGTTGTAGGAGGAGGAGGAGGAGGAGGAGGAGGAGGAGAAGGAGGAGAGGAGGAGATTAAGGTTGGAGGAGGGAGAGGAGGGAGAGGCTGATGCTTGTGGAGGAGGAGGGCGATGAGGTTTGGTTGAGGAGGAGGAGGTTAAAGGTTGTACCATCGTTAATAATAAAATTTATCTTTTCTTGTACAGTTCTCGACAATAAACAAATCGTGTTCTTATTTACGTATTATGTTTCTGTTAGGTTAAGCTACGGAAACTTTATAAAGAAGCAAATGACATAAAGCACATAAATGAATTGCATTGCACTGCTGGGTTACTGCAAAATAAAGGGGTATGCATCTCTAAGATACAATACAACCTAACCTAGAGTATTAGGTTAGGATAAAGCTATGGAACTACAATTGCAGAAAAACCTAATAAAAGCCTTAGTTTCTAGCAACTACTGAGGCACTTACGAAGGAGGATTAATCTGTAGAAACTATCTCGAGAGAGAAATCGATCTCTTTGAAAGGTAAGTAGAAAGACAACCTTACTTCCAGAGTCTAATGTTCCGGAAATATATATTCATAACATGATAAGAAACTTGCAATAGTGAGCTCGGAAGGTGAACATTGTCAATGATCTTTATGGTTTCATACCCTTGTGCGTTTAACATCTAAGATTTTTGAATATTATGCCAATGCTGGTATTGTTGCTAAACAAGTTAGTTTACTTTTTGTCTTTTGAAATTATTCACCTAAACCAAATGAGAAAATTCGGTAACAAGCTATAAATCTAAAGGAATTGTTGATTGGATAGTTTTTGTTACTTTTTAGTGTTCACTTTACATTGTATTAGTCTGGAGTAGTGTTGGACTTACTAGTGATTGAACTGTTGCTGGTGTTTTGGATAGTTTAGCCTGGTGCCAATTAGAAACACAAATGAAAGTGATAATTCTATTAAATGATGTGCTTGCAATGTGAAGCACGTAAAATGTTGTTTTAAGTGCCATAACGATGCAATGCGGTGTTAATTTATCTCCAATTTTATGTTTTAGTTGTGCTCAGGTCAAGATTATAAGGAGAAGTTGTCTGTATCTCGAGATTGTGTGCTCGTCCATTTAAATTTCTGACTTACTCTGCTCGGGACAGATAATTGCTTGATTGTCAGAACCAGCGACGTACCCTACATCTCAAACTAAGGGTTGTTTCTCCCCCAAGAGGTATAATCTCTTGTATATCGCTAATTCGGCATCATGTATGAATCTCGATACTTAAAGGTGTTTGGTGACTAGCCAGTAACATAGATACTTCCTAATTCTTTGAGGGTTTATCTGGATATTTAAAGGTGCTTGGGGTGACTAGCCAGTGACATAAATACTTCCCAATTCTTTGAGGTTTAAATTCCTTAGTATGATAATGTGTTAGTACTCTGTATTATTTTGTTTAAGGCTTTTACCAGTCATCATGTTCAGATTTCTTTACCGAAATACTGTTTCATTTCTAGAGCTTTTGAGAGTGAGTGCTGGAAGTGGAGCGTATTACTTTTAGTAAGAGAAGCTGAGAAACTACTTGGGAATTGGGATGCATCTAAAATACCCGAGATATGAGATAAAATTTGAATGTAGGGTTATCATTAGAACCGCCTTAATGGTAAATATAGAAGAGTTGTAAAATATGAAGAGTGTAATGCGAAATGGGAAAAAAAACAAGGTAAAGTAGTACTCCATATCAGACTATCATATAATTTACTTTGGGGCATATAATTGAGTAGAAGTCTGTATGGTAGCTGAAACTCAATGTTTAAACATCATAGATATAATCCCTATTTGCCAACCAGTAAAGTGAAAAGCTATGATTTCTATGAAATATGAAGTATAATAAAAGTCCACGTTGGTGAGGTCTTGGGAATGTCGGTGATGTACATCTTTTTATAAGGTTGAGATTGATTTAGTAGCTTTGAAGGAAGATCAATAAGAGAGTAGGTAAAATGTGAGAAAAT
Source organism: Silene noctiflora (assembly GCA_009801015.1). Lineage (NCBI taxonomy): Eukaryota > Viridiplantae > Streptophyta > Magnoliopsida > Caryophyllales > Caryophyllaceae > Silene > Silene noctiflora. The sequence goes on from VHZZ01000248.1 coordinate 71,423, forward strand.
CAATGGAGGCAAGCTAAAGATGGGGGCAGACATTCCCCACTCTTTAATGTGCGATTGAATTAGCAGTTGTTGTCATCCCATTGGAGATTGATTAAATTTGAAGATCGAATCCCCTAAAAAAAAATTGGAGATCGAAGAGAGTAAAGTGTGTTTTTTATTTATTTATTTGATCTGTGATTGTTGTCTGTGTTTATGACGTGATTAGAAATTGAATTGTGCCCTTGTTTTAAGAAAGTTGAACGGTCATTAGGGATCCAGGATTGTTTGTGTATAAGGCGGGTAAGAATTTAATTGTGCTGTTGTTTTAAGAAAGTTTTACACTCATTAGGAATGTTATAACTCTAAGCATTAATGAGAGGTAAGTGTGAGTGTAGGAAGGATATATCAGAAAATTGAAGTATATGATTTGAGCTTTGAATTGAAATGTAGGATTTCAATCGTAGAAGGTTAAATTCTGGTTTAAAAGGGAACGTAATTGTTGGATTATGTATTCCCATTATCTCTTCTGTTTCACTATACCATAGTTGTCATAAAACCCTTCCATATTTTTCCATGCTTATGATATAACACCTAACATGACTTTGGTTTGTGATGCACTAGGTAGGATAATGGGTTCAGCACGATGAAATTAACTTTAAAGCCATGAACAAAATGGAAGCAAGAGATTAGGTTGGAGGCCGCAAAGTTGTGTAACATATTTTGCATCTTTTAGTTGGATTTTCAGTTGGTTTGTATCTATAACTTATGAACTAAAATTTTTGATGTAATTCAAACTTAATTTATAATCTTGGCCGGATCGATTAAATCACTCCAATAAAAGAGTATCTATTATTAGGGCATGTCACGTCCACCGATTATTGATATTGAATGTCAAATTTTAAGTTTTTTTCAAACTATGTTCAAATTTTGGGCACTCTTTTTGTTTTTATTCCAATTACATCACTCAAAGAAATGAACCTCAAGTCCATATTAGATCTGTTTTACTCGTGATAAATGTCGATCCAACCTTTCACAAACATTGGTATTCTTAAGGCTGAACGAACTTTTTGGAATTATTTTACCCCCATAATCGCGTTTTGTTTCCTTATTTAGAAACAATTCAATAAAAACAATTTCAATTGCGCGGGTTTTTTGTAGTGACTTCCGTGAGCTTGCTACATTAAAAGAATAAATTTACGGTGGTATAAATATCTTGGGTACGGCACGCGAAGTGCGTCGTACAACCACTAATAGTCTTAAAAGTAATTTAATGATTTAATTAAGACAAATTATATTTAAATCTTTGTAATAAACCGTGTTTTATGACCTTTGAATACTCTGTCGAGTAGAGGGTACTCTGTCGAGTAGATAAGAATCAGAGTCTAACAGTGTTCTGCTTGTTGAGTACTCGACCGAGTTGAGCCAACTCGATCGAGTAGGCCGTACTCGATCGAGTACGTTAGTTACTCGATCGAGTAGCTGCGAGTTACAGGTTTTATCCGGTTTGATTTAAAGTAAAAGGAGAGAAGATATTTTATAATATCAACGCACCTTTTCATATCAGTTTAACTTTTACGATACAAACTTTTACATCGTTCAACAAAACTAGATCCACTCTCCCTTTTTACTTCAAATCAAGGCGTCCGTTCATCGTATTTTGGGGCTTTTGATATCACTGCGATCGTCGCGTCGAGGGTAAGACTTTTGTACCAATTTTATGTTAATTATGTAATTTTGTTTAAAACCCTAATTGGATAAATTGGGAATTTTGGGAGTATTGATGTTGATTAGATTGTAATTGTATGATTATGTGATTATAGGATGTGATTTCGTAGAGGAACGCTTTTGATTCGCTTCTTGTGATTGTTGATCAGTGCTTCCGTCACAGGTAGGGTTTTCCCTACTCAGTTATTGTGTATGTGACGATGTGTGTATGAGTATGATTGAGATATTGGTTAAATTATTGTGTTGTTATGATTATTATTATTATTATGGTTGTGTTTAATGTATGTGGTTTGCGAGGTGCGCCCTCGGCTGAGTGGAGTCCATTTGTGGGAATGGCTTCACGCCCTTTTTCGCCCCTTGTGGTTCCCGTCACAAGGGAGATGTGCACATTAAGGATCATGGGTTTTGCGCTCTATGATGTGAGCGGGGCTTAGGTGGTAAAGGTTGTGGTCCCCACTGGCAGAGCTACACACTTGGTGTGTAGTCGGATGTATGGTGTTGGAGATGTTGGAAGAATGTGATGTGGTATTATGATTGTCTTATTGTGTTATCCAGTAATTGACCCCGTTATGTGTTTGTATCTGTGATGGTCCATTTGGGGGTGGTGAGCAGTTGATTGACAGGTATAGCTTGGACTTTTCGTGGGTTGTTGGGGATAGAGTCATCACTGAGTCGCGTAGCTAGCTTCCGCTGTGTTTTGATAGTTGATTTTAGTGCTTTTGGTATTTTAGTCTTAGTACTTTGGTTTTGAGACAGTTGTACCTCAATTTGAGGAATTTTGGTTTTGGTTTTGTATCACATAAACTTTATACGTTAAATGTTGTTTTTTAATGGTTTCTTTTGATCTACTATACCTCGGGCAACCGAGATGGTAACATTTTTATATGCTAAGATGGTCTTGGTAAGGCACCTTGGTATATGGGGGTGTTATAAAGTGGTATCAGAGCAATGATTTCGGAACCTATAACTAATGAATCTAATGAACATGAGAGTCAAACTAAAATTAACTCGGGTAGGAGTTATTAGGAACTAATGCAAAGACTTGGGAGACATCCTAAAGTCGCGAACTTGCCCTTATAACTTCGAACTGGTCACTATAGGTGTGTCATGGGATTGCTACATGTTTTTCGTTGTTATCTTTGAAATTATTGTATGTTGGATAGAATATATGGATGATCCAAATGAGGTAATGGGATATGTGAAGTGTGATGTGAATATATATATTCGGTGATGATGATGTTGTTGTTGATTTGGCAATTAGTAATATGTGATTAAGGGAGTTGCGTCGTATAATGTGTTATCTGATGTTTAAATTTATTTCGTATGAGTTGTTGTGTTAAGCATGCGGGTAGTGTAAAGTGTTAGCATGGCTCGATCGAGTGGGGGAAACTTGACCGAGTAAGGCTGACTCGACCGAGTGGGAGTAACTCGATCGATTAGGTTTTTGTGATTTTGGAGCAGTGATCCTATTTCATAGTTACTAGGTCGAGTAAGTGGGGGCTCGATCGAGTAGCTGTATGACTCAACCGAGTAAGTTTTGAGTCAGATTCTGTGTGGCTTCTGGAAGTTTGAGTACTCGGCCGAGTGGCTGGAGACTCGATCGAGTAGGGTCTACTCGACCGAGTGCGAGTATGAACTCGGTCGAGTATGTCTTTTTGTAGATTGTCTTGCTTTGAGCCGTAGGCTATATGCTTACATTTGTTTCCTTTCTATAGCTCAAAGAAATGCCGCCAAAAAGACCAGCCGCCTACGTTAAGGCTCAGGAAATGAGCATCGAGAATATCGTCAAAATGATCGAGCATCAAGATGCATTCACCGAGACCCTTAAGAGGTTTGGGAAGGAGAATAAGACGGGGGTAGACTTTGCTAAAATGATTACTACCATAGCTCGCTTCAACCCCACAACCTACTTGGGCACGGGTGAGCCAATCTTGCTCGATAATTGGCATCGGGAGATGGAGAATATCCTCGGGG
>VHZZ01000248.1:92415-105351 GCA_009801015.1 Silene noctiflora
ATGTTAATTTATAAATCCAGTATCTTCACATAGTGTATGTGAGGTTCCTTCAAAACCCTCATACTTCATTTTCCTCATTCATTTTTCAGCATTATACTCAGCCTTCACCACCATTAAAACACAACATTCCTTCAAAACTTCAAATCACCATAACTACCTCATTTCTTAACCGATTCAAGTGATTTTCGTGCCATTCTTCCCGTTTTCTCTTTCTTCATCTTTGTTAGTAATAAAGGCAACATTTTTCTCCCTCTCTTAGGATTTTCGAAACCCTAGTAGCTCCCAAAGGGTGAATTCTTCAATTAATCCTTCTAATTTTGTGTTTAGGTGAGAATTTGGAAGACCAGGAGGAAGATAGCTACATTTTTGACGACTCACTCGAAGATTGAAGTGATATCAAGGTAACAATGATAGGTTACTCGACATTACACTTGAATTTTGTGTTTAATTGTATTAAAGGAGATGTTTACATGCTAAACTTGATAAATTTACATGCTTTGGTGTCTTTGATGTTTTGTGTATGAACTAGTATGTGAACGATGAATGAGTTATGGGTTTCATGCTTAAATTTTGATAAAGATACCATCTTTTACATGGTTATTGTTTATTATGTCAAAATTCATGAAATTATGATGTATGGATTATGAAATTGGAGTATGTTGAATGTTGGATGTTATAACATGTTGTTTTCCGCTTATTACGTGTTTTCCGTCTCAAGAATGTATGAAAATTTCAAGTACAAATCATGTTATAGAGTATTGTTGCTGATTTCGTGTTCAGGTCGTCCCAGCCGGTGGGCCGGCTGCCGGTCCACCGGCCGGCTGGGAACCTTCTTTAACGCAGTTGTTAAATTTTGAAGTTGAGTGTGTCCCAGCCGGTGGACCGGCTGCCGGTCTACAGGCCGGCTGGGAAGTTCCTGTAACTCTGTTGTTCAATTCTTATGTTGGGTGTGTCCCAGCCGGTGGACCATCTGCCGGTCTTCAGGCCGGCTGGGAAGTTTCTGTAAAGTTCCATGTTAGTGGTGTGTCCCCAGCCGGATGACCGGCCGCCGGTGGCCACGACTAGTTGGGCGGTCACTGTAAGTTGGTTTTATTTTTGGTATTGACTGGTGTCCCCAACCGGTGGACCAGCTGCCGGTGCCACTGGCGGCAGGGATGTTTCTGATTTTTGAACTTTGGGCTGAGATGCCTGGCCGATTGGCCGACAGCCGGTGCCTTGACCGGCTGGGAGCCCTCTGATTTCCTATTTCCTTTTTTATTCACTCACATGTTTTACGAATGATGAAAGTATGATTTGTTTACGTTTTATTCACATGAGGTGTCTCATAATGTTCATGTATGAGCCATCATATGCTAGGTTTGATAGAGTCGTATCCATAAGGATTTGCCATTGTCCTACCTCTGTGCTTGAATTTTACCTTAGATATTCTGCCACTTTCGTGCAGTTTAGCAAATGGGGTGCTCGATTTACTATTGTCGAGTCTTGGGTACGGACYATTATACCGCATGTCGAATCGGAAAGGGGTTTACCTTCCGAGAGTCTWGATCYAGGTCTTAGGCTAGGACGTACCTAGCTAGTCGTCCTACCAATGGTTGAGTTAATTTCTAAGAGTGGTCTAGAGTTTTGCATGGCGTTGTGTAGAGGCTGATCTTTATCTAGGAATGCGTACTCGGTTATCTATGTTTGTGTCCTGGACATGTTTTAAAGGTAACCTCTGAGCCGGACACTTGTATGTTTAGTAACGTTTCGCATGTGCTTTAAATTACTCTTCTTATCGCCTTTCGCTTACTAGTCAAAGTTCTATGCTTATCACTTTAGCCGATTGCAACTATAATATATGTTTTATGTGTTTAATGTTCTTATTTATGTTCATTTCAATGTAATCTGGCGGGGAGAACCTTGAGTTACTCCCCATTGACTGTGGCATTCATGTTTACATGAATGACAGGTACAAGTTGGTGATGAGTGGGGTGAGACCGTGTGAGCTAGCGAGCATTGACCTCGGACTTTGTTATTTTTAGCTTAGACTCACCTTTTGATTGTTGTCATTTGAGGGATATATTTTCCCCAGACTTTTCTTACTTTGGTTTGTAAAACCTAAAGTTTATACCCTTTATACTTTCTTTTATTATTTTAGTGGTACTTCGCGTTTAAACTTCAAAATGGTTTTAAAAATCCCGTATTTTTCTGCTGCAAAGTTTACTTGTGTGTTATCGCAAGGTGTCACAATGAAAATTATGAATTTTGAATGGTTCGATAATTGTTATTGGATTGATGATGATGTTGGTTTTGGAAAATAATTCTGTTTTACTTTGGTTTTGAAGCTAAGTAAATTTATCCTATTGTTTTATGAATTTGCCATTACTTCTCATTTTTCTTAAAACTCAGCTTTGTTGACGTTCTACTATTTGGCTCGTTCCCCCTCTAATCCGGAACCTGTACCTATTTGTGATTTTAGGTATAATTGATAGGTACACTTGAGATGCTGCATGGATGCATGTTGGATTTGGATGTAGTACGAGCGAGGAAAGATTTTGAATAAAGAACTCCGTCTTAATTTATTTATATATTTTTATAAGATTTATCGGATTTGGACTTTATTTATTGTTTTAAATTTTGTAAGACTTGACTTAAATCTTCCGTAGCAACGTCTTATTTATTTGATAATGTTTTGGGACATATAATTTTTTTTATGTTGACTATATATTTACCTTGAACTTGGTTTAACGGCCAAGTGCGGAGTGACAACATTGGATTTTCTGTATTTGTTTTATTATTTTGTGGTTGAAAATCCAGGGCTATTACAAAAACGCTCTCGACGCACAATGTACCCCAACTTTAAATAACTGACCAATAGATTTTGAATGAGACTGGATATACTTAGGGACTCAAGTTGGTAGTCTTTATTGTGTTTACTCTTTGTTAGGTTCTAACTTGTTTGTTGATTTTGTTGAGTGATTTTATGCATGGGGGGATCGACAATCATCATTAGCGTGACCATGTGTTTGCCTTGAAGAAGTGTCAGTTGCCGAAGATTGAAACTTTGTTAGGCAAATTGAAGGATTCTTTTAATTTCTCGAAGATTTTTCCATTCTTAGTGTACCTTGCCTTATTCTTTTTATTTGGTGCTTCTTTATATTTAAATTTATCCCTTCTTTCCCTGGAAACTACTCTTATATATTCTCATCATTGATACTCCTAACCCTAATTTAGGAGCTAGTTTTCCTTCCTACTCAACCATAAATTAGCATCGTTTTCTTCTTTATAGGACCCCTTGTGGATACCTCTCCGTTATTTTGTCGAATTTTCACTTTGATTGAATGAATTTGGATTTTGAGGGAAATGTGTGAAATTGAGTTCCAACCTTTAGTAGTGAATGACTGTATCGTTGGAGAGTGTGGTGAGACACTCTTTGAAGATTTTAGTGCTTAGTTACTTGATATAAAATTAGTGTGATTGATTTGTGGAATTGACGATGTAGGGTTGAGTGTGTTTGGGACTAAAACATCAAAACTTATGGTTGACCTTTTTAATTGCGTGGGATTTGAGAGCTTGGTAATTTAAGAGCCATCTTGTAACCCGTGCCTATTGTGAAACTAGTTGGACTAGGTTGAAAAGTTTGAGTGCTACTTTGAAGATTAAAATCCAAGTGAGACCAAGTGGTCCCATGGAGAAGTGGTCTGTGTTTTAAAGGCTTGGTAGAAAAGTGTTCTGGTATTAATTTTTGGATTCAAGGATATAAGTTTAATTTATAGTATTAGAGACTAGAAATATAAGGTGGTGAGGTAATGTCATAAGTAAAACCTTGATACTTGAGGATTAGATGGTAAGTAAATAAATGATGATGTGAGCTTTGAAGGATATATCTTAGGAAGTTGTGGATGACGAATGCATTGGTGTTGTAATTCCGCATTAATGGCACTTACGACTATTTGAGTTGAGAAAGACCCAGTATTTTGAAATCTTTGTTAATCTCATATTTTTGAAATTCTTGAGATTCATGTTGAGGACTGGAGATAAAGGAATATCGTTACACTTAAGTGTACTTCATCTTTGAGAATTTGTAATATGTGAATGGATGAATGAACTTTTTTTTTACAACAAAGGATTAATAACTTGAGATCTAGTTGATTTGTCAAACTTACGCGAGCGTGTATCTTCCCTTAAAGAGTTTGCGATAGAGTGGTATTCTAGGAAAGACATCCTTAAGGATGATTGGTTGGCGGGTTGGTGCGTTATGTTTATATATAGGAACCTTTTGAAAATTGTGAGAAACTTGTTTCGGGACTATAAAGGTTTTGGACATAATGGTACCCTTGGAACATTAGAGTTGTATTCGTGTTAGACTATGTTTATTGGTAGGTCTATTAAGGGTTAGATCTTGAATAATGATAAAAAAATATAAAAAAGTAAAAAGGTAAATTGAATAAAAGAGACAGACCATCTATATGAATATATGAGATGCATTCCACCCATTCCTCCGTAGAAGTCTTGGAACTCATCTCAGTCCTATGCCATTTTGTCGACATGGCACCAATTGAGTGGGGGATGAGGTTTAATTAAAAATTAACCAAAATCAATGAATTTAACTTTTTCTTTTTTAAACGTTTGTAGCTATAATTTTACAAATAAGAAAAAAAAATATATAATTATACCAATATTCTTCTACTTTGGTGCTCTACAAGTAAACAACACTTTTGATATGTTTTGGAGTTCATCTAGTTATTTACTTTATTTAAAAAATGAACATATATATGTATATGAAATTTCTTTTATAAAAACATGCGTATAAATTTAAACCTATGTTAAAAGGTTGGGTCAAAATTTATTTTATTTGACTATTTTTTATTCCATGGGGTATATTAATATTAGGAGAAATGGTGGGTTAAAATAGGCTAAGGAAGGGTTTGATAAAACATCAAAAAATAGGGACTAAGGCTCGTAAGTAGGTTAGTAAAAATAAATTAATGTTTTAATGAAGGAACTAGGGCTCCATGAACTACGGATAAACATAGTCTTAGTGAAAAATCAGTCCCACTTAAATTTCATTAACGAGTGTGTGTTAAGCCTTAACTCTTCCATCATATCATTTTGTTCCCTTTCCTTCCGTGCTAGCTTTGTTGAACCTTGCCTTTTTATGTAAGTTTACTTATCCCCATCTTGCCTCAGATATTTTCCTAACACTCTAGTACCTATTTACTTACTTTTGACGCTGTTATCTTTAGAGTCCTTCTTTTTTGAGTTTCGTATCTTGTCATGCTCATGTGTTCATTTTGAGATTTCTTATTTGAATTAATGAGTTTGAATTGATGTAGATTCTACCAAACCCGGCCCTACCCACCACATCGTGCACAAAATTCGCACCCCGCATAGGTTACATATCAACTCGGTGGTTAGTAGGGCCGGATTTGGTAGAATCTTATTTGAATTAATGAGTTTGAATTGGTGTACTCTGCCATATTTTCACAACCCAACCCAAGTAGGCCCATAAAAATATAAAAAAAATGGCTATATGGATGGGGCTCAGCCAGGCATAAAGAGGCTCAGCACGACTTGTTTCACCCCCTAAGGATACGGCCCGGGCCACAATTTCACAACCTATCTCTGCGTGACCCAATGGCTATCTCTACTTGTATGCAACAACTAAGATAAATGGTTGACAGCCTCTTCAATTTGTTTAGTATCCATAGCAAATATAAGAAGTGCCCCTTACCAATATCATCTGCCCTACAATCGAACCGAAAAGGCTAAGATGGAAAATGATGGTTCTGAAGATGAGAGTAGAAAGCAATAAAAACCATACAAATCTTATTGGTGTCCCAGAAATTGGATGACATTTATGAAAAGAAGCCAATATATGCCAATTAACTCTTACTCCCTTGAAGCTCCACCACACTTGTTCCTTTGAACTTTATCTCTTTGCAATTTTTTCAAATTTCATTTTTAAAACACCCAAATGATCAACATAATCTTAAGCTTTTTGGGTGGTTGTGGTTTTGCTACTCAACTCCACATACTGCCACCTAAATAATTCACCTTATAATTACACTGATTATTCGGCATTTCAATAATAACTTTGTTTTTATTTCCAACAGTTGACAATAAACAAAAACCATTCTTCTTGTCTCTCACTCTCCCAACTTAAACACTCAGGTATTTGCTTCTACCTCTAATTTGCACCCTTATGTAATTATTCATTTTGTTTGATTAAAATACTCGTCACATATTAAGCAAAGGTATGAAAATCAATTGAATGGAGCGAGTAATAAGTAGTGTTGATTGTTTATCTGGGTGAGTTTTCTGATTAAAAGTTTTAATCTTTGATATTGAGATTTGTGTACTGAGTAATGCATGATTGCACAGTTTTGGGTTTCTGGCTGTGCTTCATCTGTGTTCAAATCTTATGTTGTGACTGAATTTGATCATTGCCAATATTAAAGTGATTTAAGGTTTTGATTATTGCTTTTGTTGCCAATAATCAACTTTATTGTCTTTATTATTATTTAGAAATAAAAACATTTCAACTTTGAATATTGATGATTCTTGAAATCACTTTGGAACTAGGCTTTGTTGATTAAAACTGAATATCTGGAACTGTTGTGTTGTTAAGTTGAATGAATACTAAATGTGAACCATCAGGTCATCGCAACAACAACAACGACAACAACAACAACATTTCCCTCATGCCATCAAATGGCATGAATCATCCTTTAGAACTGTCCCTTGGTGACACCTCAGAATGCGAAAAAATATCATGTGGCCCATATCTTAATTTTTTGGACTTTGCTTTAGGACTTGAGGAGCCGATGTTATAGACTTATAGTTTATACTTCATAGACCTTTCATGATGCTCATAAATTTTACTGAATACGGAGTATATCTCATCATTTTATGTTGGAGAAAAAAGTTCCAACTTTAAGTTGGTCAAGAGAATCAATTCGTGATTACAGTCTGAGGAACTGTTTGATTTTCGTGTGTTTGGCTAAAAAGGTGAGAGAATGATCCGACCCAACCCATTCTCCTATTACACGAGTTAGAAATTTCTTGTTTTTTCATTACAATTTATTCCCTGTTTCTTCATTCTTTCTAAACGAAATAATTAAGAAATTTAACCACTTTGGTTTTCTATGCCTATTGTACTTTTTCCGTTCCTTTTAACTGATGGGAACGAAATTGCCTCTGCATATTTCGGATTTCCAATTTTTAGAGCATTAAAAATGATGTCATTGACCACTTTCGCAGAAGTTCTAATGTCCTACGTTTGTTGATTGTTTAGAGAAACGATTTTGCATGCCTATGCTTTGTGAGTGCATGTTATTGGTTTGCCTATTCTTTTTGATAAATATATGACTTCAACTACCATGGCTTGTTTTCAGGTTTATGACCTGATCTCGTTATTGTGAGCTATCAAATCTCTCATTTGGAATTGAGGGACTTCAACCTTTTGAATAAGCTTCTTTATGGCACCCAAGGGACTGGATTATGAGGTACTGAATGAAAATGTGAAGAAGTGCCAGTATGCTGTTAGGGGTGAGCTGTATCTCAGAGCTTCTGAGCTCCAAAAGGAAGGGAAGAAGGTAAATGGATTTTTATAGGTAGTGGATTTGTCTGATATGCTGGGGCACACGGCTAATCCAAAATACTTCACCAAGAGGCTAAGACTTAAAAATCATTGGCAATTAATCATGCCATAACAACTATGAACTAATGATTAAATGTGCAATTTTACTTCTATTGTGGCAGCATGTATATTAGATAGGGCTGTAGAATGACATAATGTCTACTTGGGGGCAGTACTCATGTTTAATTTAGTCTCACTCGGAACTGTCTCACATATAATAATAGAGCGGTTTCGCAGAAAATACTGTGTGAGACGGTCTTGTTTGAGAAGTTGTGAGACTAGTTTGAATGACCTTTAATTTTTCTGTGGATAGAAAAACTTTATCTGTCATCATTAGTACTCAATGGTTAAACATACTCGTTTCATCTCATTTATTTGTTTACCTTTTTTATTCTTTGTGAGGAGTATTTTAATCAAAGGTAATCAAATGATTGAGGTGAAGGGAGTAATTTATTGTGTCCTGACTCTTCTTTATGTTCTGTAGATTATCTTCACAAATGTGGGAAATCCTCATGCGCTAGGGCAGAAACCATTGACCTTCCCACGCCAGGTTACCCATGAGTACTCTTAATTTTCCATTCAGTTGGTTCCATCCATATACTATTTGGCCACTCAAGTCTGAGCTAAATTGAGCAAATATAATGGCAGGTGATTGCTTTGTGTCAAGCTCCGTTTCTACTTGATGATCCTAATGTGGGACTCATGTTTCCAGCCGATGCTATTGCACGAGCTAAGAGTTACCTTGGAATGACTTCAGGAGGTCTAGGTACATGTTTTCCCTTTTCTCCCTCAAAACTGATCTCATTATACAAAATAGCTATAAATGTTACAAATTGCTGGAAACATTGCTGTTATCAATGTTGGCATCTGTCAGACAGCTATTAACTGTATACATTTATGAGAAAGAACTAGTTACGAATATTCATATTCACTAACATTTTCCTTTTTGGGACATTTAAATTGATTCACTATATTTCCATGTTGTGTAAGAAATAACACAAACACAAGCCGATGTGGGTGGGTGCACTGATCTCAATTTTTTTCCATTTTCAAAAACTTTCCCCAAAAGCACGTATATTGAATCAAAGTGGATGGAGGTAGTAGTAAGTTTGATCTTCACTTGGCACAACATTTATCACACGGTGGTTCTTCAGATGCTTCTGTAATAGCTAGAACAGAAGTCTCTGATTCTTTATATCATACTCCCTAGTCCCTCCATTAGTCTGTTTGCTTCCCACTTTTCTTTTAATTCCCCCTCAATTAATCTGAGAAGTGGAAAGGGAAAAAAATGGAGGGAGTTATTAAATTTGTTAATTTACCAGTCAGGAATTTCAATGTAGTAATTGGCTTGCACTATGTTTTCTTCTTGATTTCTGTCTGAAACTTCTCTGCTAAATGCTGGTGATACAAGTCAAAAACTGTGAACAAGTCATTTTTTATCCCTTTGGGCAGATTGCCAGGCCATTACCCTAATAAACAAAACCTTTGATATAAACATCTAATGTACTGTTGCATGCAAACATAACCAGAAGGGGGGATGATAGTTATTGTTGTCTCAATTCCGTAGTAGACCTATCAAAACTGGCCACCCATATTCACGATCACCTGATTGTTCTAGGTCCTATTTACAGCAAGTTGTTACGTCAGATCGTATCTCTATGGTTAGTGGAAATGGCTAGAGTATAACATCTGAGATTTTATTTGAATAGGTGCCTACAGTGATTCAAGAGGGGTTCCTGGCGTCAGGAAGGAAATTGCAGAGTTTATTGAAAGGAGAGATGGGTATCCAAGGTGATGAGAAACTGAAAAATGTCTTCTTCAAGCATTATGTGCTGTCTATATCTCATTGTATTTGAGTGTACGTGCTGATTCCTAATGCTTGTTCTTGGTTATTTGATCTAATTGGTTTTTTTTTTCACATGTACTTACCTTTACAGTGACCCAGAGCTCATTTTCCTGACTGATGGTGCTAGCAAAGGGGTGATGCAAATCTTGAATGCTATTATAGGGAGCCATAATGACGGGGTAAGAAATTTGTTGAAACACCTATATCCTCTCTAGTGTTCCTGTCCCACCCCCCATTAGCAGATATATATACAAGGACTCGGGTCCCAAACACCAGAAAACTAACTTTTTCATTGTATAATTCCAATATTTGTGATTTGAAGATTCAGAATCTTTAATTTTATTAAAATAAGACACCTTTACTATTTCCAAGGGGCATCAGGAAAAAACGGCACTGTTATTAATGTTTCCTAGCATTGCTATAGTTGAATGACTGATCCCTCTCTCTTTTTGCTTCTTTTTTTTCCCCCAGATTTTGGTTCCAGTTCCACAGTACCCACTTTATTCTGCTACAATATCACTACTTGGTGGATCCCTTGTCCCTTATTACCTTGAGGAGACGGCAAATTGGGGCCTTGATATCAAAAATCTCCGTGACTCTATTCGACAAGCAACATTTAAAGGAATAACTGTGAGTATAGATTAATGCTTTATTCAAAGCATGGAAAGATGAGACTTACGATCCTTCTTTTCCACTAGTTATGGATGATCTGAGATGCTTTAGATCTCTTTGATCCATAATTGTGTAGCTTTATGGATCAACTTTTTTTCATAGTGTACCTACTCTATTCTGTTTGTTAGGTACGAGCGATGGTCATTATAAACCCTGGAAATCCTACTGGACAGTGCCTTAGTGAGGCTAATCTACAAGAAATAGTTCGTTTCTGTATCCAAGAGGGTTTGGTGCTAATGGCAGATGAAGTATATCAGCAAAACATATACCAAGATGAGCGCCCCTTCATAAGTGCCAGAAAGGTGTGTTTTGATTTAGTCTTTAGAAGTTGGCAGTCACTGGAGTTCGCCTGATAATTAAACACACTTTTTTTTTTATAATTCCTCTAAGGTATTAATGAACATGGGCCCGCCAGCTAGCAAGGATCTTCAACTCGTGTCTTTCCACACAGTTTCAAAGGGTTACTGGGGTGAATGTGGCCAGAGGGGTGGATACTTTGAAATGACCAACATACCCCCACAGGTTTGTCTGTCTCTCTACGATTTATTTGAGTCATGGCATTGCTATTACTCTCTGCATAATTCATTGAGCTACACGATCATCCGTGAGTTACTATTTAGTAACAGAAAACAATTACTCCCTCTGGACATAATTTTCTTCCCATTTCTCTGATATATGTGAGGGGTATTTTATTAAAATGGGAAGAAAACAGCTGTCCAGAGGGAGTATGAATCTGTGACTACAAATGTATTTCATTGTCGTAGTTGGTAATCTGATTTAATCTGGTCTTTTTTGCAGTCGGTAGATGAAATCTATAAGATTGCTTCAATAGCACTTAGTCCAAATGTACCGGCACAGATATTTGTAAGTTTTCAAAACTTTGTGGTCTTCAACATCCTCTTGTTATCTGCATCTAGGTTTTTAACATCATAAAGTCACTTTTTTGTTTTCTTTATGTAGCTAGGGCTGATGGTCAACCCACCAAAACCAGGGGACATTTCATATTACAAGTATGACCAAGAGAGGTAAGGATATTTGCTGCTGTGATTTTGCTCAGTATTGTGATACAATGATCTGTACGTCATTGAGGCTATCCTATAGTGGCAAAGAAGGATGATCATAATAATGTTCTGAAACTTATATCCCCCATAGATTAAAGAAAGAACATGTTTACATTTAGAATGTAGTGAAAAGACACTCTTATTTAATGAAGCAAACTGACTCACTAAATAGATGCACTTCTTTCTTTGATTGTGAAATGTCAGCCATTGAATACAATCACGACGCATTCTTAATTATCGGTCGTGCAAAAACAATCTCTCTTGTGCTAAACAGTAAACAACACAAGTATAATGCTTTATACATGGCACTCTCCCTTACCCCACCATTTGTTGAAGCTGTCAAAAAACTGGGTTAAATGGTTAATGTTGTTGTTTTAAGACATGTCATGCATATATACGTGATACCGTAGTTCCATGTGTTAATAGGAGTGAAATTGACTTACTTTTTGAATTTGCAGCAAAGGGATCCTGGAATCGTTGAGGAGGAGAGCCCGTATAATGACAGATGGATTTAACAGTTGTAGGAACGTAGTGTGCAACTTCACTGAAGGTAACACTGCATGTTTTTCCTATGATTTCCCTCTTTTTTTTGCTTATCATTTGGAGAAGGGTGATAACCCTATTTTGTTTCCTTGTTAAGGGATTCATTTTTAAGATGTATTTCGAGTGCAGGTGCCATGTACTCATTTCCTCAGATACGCTTGCCACCCAAAGCAATTGAGGCCGCTACTAAGGCTAGCAAACATCCAGATGTTTTCTACTGTCTCAAGCTCTTGGAAGCCACTGGAATCTCCACTGTTCCTGGATCAGGCTTTGGACAGAAAGAAGGGTAAAACTTCATGTGTAAAAAGATTTGAGTATTTTATTTTTTATTTTTAAGTTCCCATTTTCCCTTCTTTTACTTAGCTGTGTTCTTTTCCTTTTGGGGTTTTCGCAGTTTACTCCAGGCAACAGAGTCTTCACTATGGGGTTCGTATAAGGGTAGAATATTCACCATATTCCTTAGATATTAGACATTTATACCAATCACATCATACAATACACACCCTTCCTTTATTTAACTTACATGCCATTCTTTTTTTTTAATAGACCTATTCATCACAAATATCATTTCATATCTCCCATTCTTCTCTTTTCCACAAACAACGTGCCATAATAAGCTTTTGTATAATGGTGTGATTTTGAAACCTAAAATGAGAATAACTGTAATTGACAAACCCTTATTCGAATCACTCATATGATTCATGAACTTCTGTTTGGCATTAATGGTTTTTTTTTGGGATTTACCATAAAAATATAGGTCAAATATCAAAATTTAATTAAAGCTCCTGTCGATTGGTAAGCTTATCAACTTGTTACCTTCAGATCATGGGTTCAAGCCTTACCATAGGGCACCTAGTGGGAGGTTTTTCCTCCACACTCCTTCCCCTTTGTGTAGGAACTTCGGCTCATACAGGCAGATTGGCCTCCGAGATTTGTCAAACTAAAAAACTTGAGAAGTAGCGAACCTTGGTGGCTTGGGATTGTGTAAAAATCAGCTCTTTGGATGTTTGTTCTCAATAATCCAATTTGGATTACCAGATAGTTTATGTTGTCGAGTTATGGATAAGGGCTAATGGCAAACTTGTACATTTGTCTTTGTATAACAGGGTCTTCCACTTAAGGACCACAATCTTACCGGCAGAGGAAGACATGCCTGCCATCATGGACAGCTTCAAGAAGTTCAATGACGAGTT